>BJCO01761748.1:0-31208 GCA_018326465.1 Flaveria floridana | reverse complement strand
ACGACAGTAAGTCCTTAATTGGCATGTCGGTAAAGTCCTAGGCGAGCCTAGGCACCGATAGTGACAGAGAATTGACGGATAAAGAAGAGTAATAAATAGCAATAAATTATAAAGTATTGATAAAGTGATAGCCTATGTGTATTTATATTTTGATAGACAATGATTATTTTCAACTGATAAAGCTAATATCTCTTACGAAAGTTATTTAGCAAAGTAAACCTAGAATTCACTCAGCGAAGCTGACTTTTGTATGCATATCAGTTGACAGGTAAGAGTAGAGCTATGGGATACAGGCATGGGACTGAAGCTTCTTGGCACTAGAAGACTGGCATCCCTGAAAAAGAAAAGCTAAACAAAGGACTCTTAAATAGCTTTGAGGATTAAATACAATGTTTATATTTTATTTGTAATGAATTGAAATTACAGTATTTTCCGCTACAATATATACATATATCTATACATATATGAGTAAATGATTTTTTTTAAACCAATGTTATTCTGGGAATGGCCAACTGTGAGACTTCCCTAGAAAGGGGGCCTTACATAAATATGATCAACAAAACTATATACAAGAACAATCCAAACATTGGAATATTGTAACAAAACGCAGATCAACACAAGCATAAACAAACTAATCGATATTGCTACCTCAAAGTTATATAGTGCAGCCGTGTTACTACCCTGTTTTTTTATCTCTCTATAACCAAACAAGCTCAATGTATAACCAACCAAGATCTATGTGCAATCAAAATAGCTCAAGAAACAAGAAAAAAACAAATACAATTTCAAGAAATACGTACAATTAAATAATAAAGAAGGCATGAACTACCCTGTTTATAAGATCCTTAATCTCTATGTATAACTAAACAAACTCTACGTGCAACAAAACAAGCTCAGTGTACAACTAACGAAGATCTATGGAACACCTAAAAAGCTCAACAACAAGAAAATGTAAACCAAACCCGAATAACAAAGAACAACCTCAAGTATCTCCATGCAAATTCACATTCAAAATCAAAACAATAGCACGAATTTCAGTTTCAGTTTCACTTTCACCCCACCCTCCAATAGCACCAAGGAGAACAACATCAGACTGCTTACCGGTGGCGAGTGTTGTGGGGGTGCAAGGTGGGGAGCCCGACGGTGGTGGCTGCTGTGGGGGTGCAATGGTGGTGGCGACGGGGTGCAACGGTGGTGGTGACAGGGTGCAACGGTGGTGGTGACGAGCTGCAACAGTGCTGGCGACGGGCTGCAACGGTGGTGGCGACGGGGTGCAACGGTGGTGGCGACGGGGTGCAACGGTGGTGGTGATGGTGGTGCCCTGGTGATGGCAGGCGACATCAAGGGAAGAGAAGGGGGAGGCGTTGTAATGATTTGGAAGTTTTTTGGGTTAGATATAGCATAATGTCTGACCTAATAAGAGGTGGAGTAGGAGCCTCTTTTTCAATTAGTGCTATTAACCAAACAACAAGGGTCTGACCGAGTCAGACTATTGCATCTGACCAGGTCATTAAGACCCAAACAAACACCCCCTTAGTCTTGCAACCATTATAACTCACTTGATGATGTGCCCATGTATTTTTTTCAAACAAAACCAAAAGATTTAACTTCCACTTTAGTTGGTGATATGCAAGTATATAACTTTCCCCATAAGCATGAAAAACATATAATGTCCGACTTAAAAATCTTTTGTTTCTTTAAATGATGCACATGTAAATTTTCTATAAATTTCCCATCATTGTTGATCTAGGATAGCCTATCCGGTCATACCAAATAGCAAAGTTTCTCCGGTCCATGACTACATTCAATTCAATTCAACCGCAACAAATTATAGTATGATACGACAAGAGGCCAATACATGAAACTTTCTAATACATTCTTTTTATGAAAAATCATATTTTTGTGATTTGAAGGGATTTGTCATGTCCCTCACATATACTTATAGTCTTGTCATGATATCGGCCAGTTAGACGAATATCTATAAAGCTTTTAGATTTCGTTGAGACAGTAAAGAAAATAAGACATTGGTAAGTTTAATTGTGTTTCACATGGTAGACGAATATCTATAAAGCTTTTAGATTTCGTTGAGACAATAAAGAAAATAAGACATTGGTAAGTTTAATTGTGTTCCACATGGTAACATCGTATTATCATTTGTATATCCTTCAATGAACTTTGTACTATCGGATGTAGTACTAACGTTTGCCTCTTTTATAATTAAATTAGTGAGATAAAAATTTTTCTTAAGTATTTAGTTACATTGTCTATAAGACATATCATTTTATCATTAATAAATAGTTTATTTAAATGTTACATAGTTTAGTTAAATGTTCCATAGTTTAGTTAAATGTTCCATAGTTTAGTTAAATGTTCCATATGCTTCATAACAAAATATCGTTTCATTAATAAAATGCTAAATATGTTTTAAAATTCCATAAGTTCATCATAAACAAAATGTCCAATATGTTTCAAAACAAACAAAAATCTTAAGCAAAATGTCTAAAATAAAAGAAATATCATTGTATGCCTCTAGTTCCGCTCCTTAAATAACATTATAAAATGAGCAATACAAATCTAGATGATGTTTAGGTTTCATTTCATCACTAGATAAATTTGTAAATTTAAAATACATATATGTTTAAGAGAACAAGCATACAATTATTTCATCATATAGTTTGGTTTATAAATGGGGTTTTATGGGTTTCACTTTCTTTTAATGTTCTTCCTTTATTAGATGGTGATTAAAAAATATGAGGAATGTGAAAAAAGATAATTAGTTCATTGTTTTTCTATGCTTATTATTTTATAGATGGTGGGGATGATAATATTCGTGTTGATGATTGACATGAACATGATCTTTTTTTTACGTACAGTGATAGGCACATTGTGGTGATTGTGGTCTTGATGATGGTGATGGTGTCGATTCACGTCCTGGCGGTAATAGTGGTGGTGGTGGTGATGATGACGGCGATAATCTTGATGATGGTAGAGACGATGATGAAAAAGATGAAGATGATATATTTGATGTTGACAAGTTGTAATAGATAAAACCATGTTGGTAGATTTTTAATTATGTTTTTAAAGTGTTATATTTCTCTACTTACGCTCCTAAAATAAAATTGTAAAACAATTTATGAGTTAGTTTATATAATAGAGTTTTCATGTTCTTGCTTCCTTTTCACTTTCTGTTGCTGATGGAAAATGTGGGAAAATTGACGAAGATTAACAGTTGATTTCATTTTTGAGTTGGATGGGCGTTAATTTTTCCGCTAACTTTGAACAAGCATAACATTAATGATGCTTGAGTTGGATGGACGTTAATTTTTCCGTTAGCTTTTTATAAAATGACCATAGTGCACCTAGAAAAAGATTAAAAGAAAAAAAACCTTATAGTTAGTAGACCCCACATGTTAAATTAAGTAATAATTTGAAGAACTAATTACAAGATCCACCACCACCAGCTTCATCGGCGCCACCGGAACACCATCCACAAACACTTCATAACCCACCCATCTCCCCTTGTCTCTCTCTCTCTTTCTTGCGTTCGAGAAACAGAAATGATGGTTGTGGTGGAAGTGTTGGTGGTTGTGTAACATTGATGATAGTTGTGTGGGTGGCCTCATCAAAGAAGTCGTTTCTTGACGCCGGTGGTGATGGATTTAGGACTTGCGTGGTGTTACATAATAATGTAAGGGTAACTTGGTAATTTTACAATCACTTAATTGAAAAAGTTAACATACATTCAACTCAGGGACCATTAATATTATGTTTTTGTAAAGTTTTGGACCATTCTTGTAATCTCAAATAGTTAGCGAGCAAAAGTGTAATCATGACATACCACAAGGATTGACTTCTTTGATGGTGGAGATGATGATCTTTGTGATGAAGATATAGATGATTATGATCCTTTTTCACACTGATTGGCGCATTACGGTGGTTGTGGTTTTGATAATAGCGATTAGCGATTGTCACCATTAACGTTCTAACGTTGATGGTGGTGTTGATAGTTATGATGATGATGAAGATGATGACGATGCTATTGTTGATGATGATTAAGAAGGTTATAAGATTAATTGCGACAAACTGTAAAAGATAGATCCATGTTGGTAGATTCTTAATGATGTTTCCAAAGTGTAGTATCCCGCTACTTCATATCCTGAAATAAAATCGTAAAACTAGCATACAAATTTGGACGATGGCACCGGGAAGGAGAGGAAACAGTATCGGGCATTGAAGGAACTAAAATCACCATAAGCAAATCACCCAACACTTGTTTTTATATTATGCTGCCTATACCATTTTCTTTTTCTTTCTGAAAGTCTATTAAACCTGGTTTCTAAATGTAACCATATAAGTAAATTGTGTGATTGAAAATAATACTACACATTCGATCATGTGATTGGCAATCATAATGCCCATTCTTTGATAGGAGTTGGGCTCAAATCCTATTCTCCTTATAAGTTGTACCCATAATATTGGGCGAGAGTGGGCCTCAAACTCATACCATAAACAACAATTATCACTTTAAAATATATGGTCTGGTAGTAACATACCCAAACCCCCAAACCAAATGTCATCTTAAAAGATTCATCTAAAATATAAGCCAATTAGCAAACCATTTGTCCATGACAGGCTTTGAAAACTTGGCACAATCAATTGAAAGAGTTCTTTTTTTCGTTGCATTTTTATGCCTTTGGGACGACAAAAAGAACAACTCCAAAGACAAACAATATGTGCACCAACAAATAATAATTGAATGTACAATCAACTCATCACGGGTAGAAAAGTTTGGCGAATAAGAGCTCGTTCCATGTATCCTGGAGCCCCGGTAAACACCAATGCACACAATCCGCGTAGCTAACTGGGTTGGCTATTTGTTCGGGTGTCAAAGGGCTCCATTGCTTCTTGTAGATTGAGGTGTGGGCGTCTTTGCGGTAAAGTGAGAGTTGTGTGATGTTTAGAAATGTTATGGGAAACTTTGATTTCTTGAACACGTCTCCGATTACTTCCATTATGCTTTTCCTGCAATCTGATCCCCAGTAGTTTGGATTTGCGATCATTTCTGTCTGATTATAACAATTGCCATTTGGCTCTGCTCCCCAATCAACGCTCCTATACATAAAACCACATAAATGGATACTGAGAAAAACGTATACATATACTCGTTTCCGTGTTACGTAAAACCCCTTCTACAAAAATTGATTCTAATTTCTCTTTTACATTTAGAAATTTACCATAAATCACATGCTAATTAAAATTTTGCGAGAACAAGACCAATTTAGCTAAACTTGTTGACGAGGTCTAACCAAATTGACTCGAAACCGTTCAAAATAAACCCAAACCCGTGAATTTTATGTTAGATTCATATTTTGTTATATTAATGATAATTACTTGTTCCTCAAGAAAGCTTACATGTGTAGGTTTACTTACTTTTGATGTGAAGGAGACATGCTTGTGAAGAAGACTCTTGTTTTCTTCGGATCCATATTCCTCCTTACCCATCTCAGCATACTCTTCATCCCCATTCTATACGCGTCCTCGGTTGACACTTCTGTTATGTCCTTCGCTTCGTCGTCGAAAGAACCTTGCCTACAATTGTCACAACGTTTAGCCAAACGGGTCGGACTATATAAAAAACCCGAGTGGGTTCAACTGATCACATGGATCTTGAACTTGTGAAAGACTTAGAGATCAAGAAATTACAGGATCTTGAACTTGAGGCCTGTCATCCACCATAGGTAAGTATTGAAAACCATGATATCAACCCCTTTCCAATGCTTTCCGTGCTTGTTAATGGAACCTCTTCGAACTACTCGATCAGATACGCGATGTACGATGGCGTCATCAGAGTTTGATTCGAGCAAAAATGGCGCCCAGTAGAATTCAATCGTTGCGTTGTAATCCTATGGTTATCAACACTACAACACAAATGAGTATCACCGACGAAAGTTCCATAGGTAATTGTCAACATAATTATGACAAATTACTGATGGATTCCACAAAATAATATATATATATATATACACACACACACACACACACGTTTAGTTGTTGTCGGGTTATTTGCCGATGGATTATTGACAGAAACAGATGAGATAAAATGAATATCTATTGATTTGAGTTTCTTCGAACCTTGGCAGTAAAAACGGTCAAAGAACCGAAGGTTTCCATGGATTTAGCATCGTCGGGGATGAGTGAATGGAGAAGACACACCATCGATACGTATTGGCCTCTGTTTAAGGAATCTCCGACGAACATCATTCTTTTGTTTCTTAATGTTTCCAACATCAGTGAGGCGTTAAAGCTGTGTCAGTAATCACAACATAAATCAGGCGCGTACGTTGTATACTTAAAAATAAGTTAACACCAACCCTAATTAACAGGTTTATGACCCCTTAATACTTTTAGCAAAACAACAAAAACTATTATAACGCACATCTTCTATACATTAGTGATATGTTTGTGACAGTTTGTCTGTCGCCTAGGCAATTCTATAATAGTTGGTTGACTTATTTTTTAGATAAATGGGATATGGAGATAGATTTTAAGTGTGTCCATCTTAACGCTAATAAAATTTTATTTAAATATAAATTCATATAGAGTTTCTGTTTCTCGTTAATATATAATCATAGGCCGTATATTAAATTTATATTAGTTGACAGTTGACTTAAAAATAAAATTGTGGATCCACTATGGAATGTCAAATTCATGAGTTGGTAGAACCGTTGATCTAACACCAAATAAATAATTGAAAATTAAATCTCACTCATTATACTTTTTTGTTTTCTTTTTTCCTTTTGAACGGCCACTGTATTCTATTAACTTTTGTCATTTGGCCGGTTTCAACTTAATATATTTAACCCTAATTAATAAATATAATTCGGTCGTTATTTTCTTACAGTAGTTTTTACGTAAACAAATAATTATCATTTCTTTGTTACTAAATATTCCATTCATATATAAAGAACTGATTCAAGACCATCAAATATTTACCAGATCTGACCTGTTCTGCTAATTAAAATATAAAATAAGTAATTAATTATTTAAAATTACAATATATTTTATTTATATTTACTGGTGATGGTAGCATACTACAAATTACAAAATAGCCGGTAATCGTAACACATTTTTTTTAACAACTTTTTAGAATTATTGCATTTTTTAAGATAATTTTTCCCAGATGCAAAACTTTTTATAGATTTACAGAAGTAAATAATCGGGTATCATAACCCCGGGTCAATTTCCTTCCTCAATTTTGAAATATAACATATTTTATTTTCGTTTCTAAATCTTCACTTAATATATATTTTTCGGTTTTCTTTGCTAGTTATAATCTTTTTTTTCTACATTGTAATATAAGTTCTATTGAAAACCAAGATATACATAAAGTATTTTTTGTTCTTAAAGAATATACTGTATAAGAAAACTTTACATTAGTATTGCTAAGTACAACGGTTCAAAAAATTGGCATCCTAGCGACATCTTTTACCGTAGTTTGCGATGAATATTAATTAAAAAAGTATCTCGCTGCTTCTAATAAATTACACTGTAAGTTGTTATTAATTATAGTAAAACATGCAAAACATATTATTATTTTAGGCGATTAACTTTAAACAATCCATATATATGATGTCTTAGTTATACATCAACAAATAAACACATGTTCAAAACATTATTTAAAAATATATTTTCATAAAAATAAAAAGATTGTAAACTTACCTTGGAAGTGAACAACCATGGGGTTGCCATCTCCAAAACTGGTAATCCCGGTCCGGCCGGCCGTGCTCCTGACACGTTAGCTGCGGTTGTATGTATGGACACTCCGACTCTTGATACAGCGGCCGGTTCACCGGGTCCCACACCCACCGGCCGCTGAAAACATCGCATCCATTCTCCTTATCCGCGATAGAAAATGGCAGCTTTTTGTAATGCTTCTCTAATAATTATCACCAGATTACAAAAAAACCAAAATTTAAAAAGTATCTCCTCAATTATGTGATAATTCATTAGATGTTGTATTAACATTTTTCTATAAATTTTCCAATTTTACTGCAAAACAAAAGGTTGAATGTTTTAAACTGGATTCACATAATGGACTCATATATAATTCATGTTCATCGAATCATAGATGATATGTAGGGAGATGTTACTTATTAATATAGTTATAACATTTGATAATTTTTTATCACGCAAAGAAATTCAGTTTGAAAATTGTTCGCATTTTGATATACAAAAATGGTTTTGTTTTGATCTTTTGTTTCTTACAGGATTTAAACGATTCTGACAAGTTTAAATCCTATAAGAAAAGATGCATAGCAGAACGTAAACAATTTTCATGTTTTTCATGTCAACAAAGAACTTGTTTTTTTCTTAAAAACATGTTTGACAAAATTTTTTTTAACTTACTTGGAGTCGAAGGTGGTCGATTTGGAATGATATCGAGATCAAATTGCCCGAGGATGCAACCGAGGTCTTGACCGTAGAGGATGGTGACAAAGAAGATGAAGACTAAGAGGGTGAAAAGGTATGGAGATAGCCTTGCTTTTCTAATAAGATTGGAGGTTGAAGATGAAGTTGGAGGTGGCTTCATGACTTTTTCTTGAATTTTAGAGTGTAATGTCTAAGTTTTTGTTGGTTGGTTTTTGGTATAATGTAGAAATGTGTGTTTATATGATGATGCATGATTTAGTATTATAAGCTAATTCTTGCATCATGATGCATCTTTCAATAATATAACCTATTTGTTTATTAGTGATAGCAATAATAACAACAAATGCTTGGGATTTAGGTTTTGTTTAATAACTTTTAGGTTGAAAATCATTTTATCGTAATTATAAAATGAACTACAAAAGAGACATAGGACCCGCCATTTGTAGAATTTCTTTGATAAACATTTTGAATATATTATTACTATTAATAAATCAATCAATTTATGATTATTTATTTTTCAAATAGATCGAATATTCATTCGTTAAAAGGAAAAATTATATGGTTAAGCTTTCATATAAATAAATATTTTAAATTATTGCCAATTAATAACTTTTAACTAACTTAATAAACTAATTCTTTAGTGTCAAATTACTTGCTAAATTTATAGTAATATAGGTTGGTGTTGCTAAATAATTAAATGCATTAGTTGAATAATTATTTCAACTTGTGTATCACAAAGAATTACTTTAACCACCAAAATTTCAGTACTTCCCCCTCTAACAATATTACTATTATGTAGTTGATGAAGTTCGTATCGACTTAATATCTTCTAAATCACATGAAGATCGTTTTTAGATTGGTATATTTCTTTTGAGTTTATGAAAATTAAATTGGATAATTTAAAAAGAAAATAACAAGAACAAATATGTGAAATTTGTTTTGAATACGTGCTAGAAATCAGAGCAAAGATTTTTCTTATATGATAGGTAAATAAAAAAACAAATCAATCCAACTGTTTGCCAAAGAACGTTATTTAAATATTATAATTGTTAGCAGGTAACAGTTATATTAATGTAAAGTCTTTCGTTGTAACTGCATCAATATAACTTAGTTGCAACTAGTATGACTTAGTTGCTACTGATGTCTCGCCTTTCAGTAGCAACTTAATTAGTTGTTGCCAACCAGTAGTTGCTTTTGATCATACTTGTTGCTGATTAGTATAGTTGTTGATGATTCAGTTGCTACTAATATATGTTACTATTATTTGTTCATTTGCTACTTATCATCAATTCTTACACACTATTAGTTTCATCTATCATCAGTTCCTACCGATCATTGGTCTCAAGCAAATTTTCAGCATCCATGTGACTCTAGAGTAGTTTCTAATGTATGTATAACTAACATGTCAAAATAAACTTCCTTGTACTACCTTGCACATCGACCCCACTAACAATGTTGTAGCTCGGAGCCCAACGAAGTTGCTATTCACTAACAGAGTTCTCTTGGAACGCACCATGGTCTACGGGGATTCGCCTCCTATTACCATCATGTTTGACGTTTTAGAAACAAAAATAGTCTTGTACAAGTGTGTACTTCACACCTTTTGAGTTGTAAAAAAATTTATGTTTACTTCTCTATAGTCTTAACTAAATTTAAGTAAACTAAAATGTCTCTAATGATACTAAAATCACCGGTTTATTATTTCTTGTTCAAGGTAAAATGAATTTATTTTAAAATCTAAAACTACTTAATGATATATTTTGCTAATATTTAGTAAAGAAAAATCTGAAAAGTATGCATTGTTAAATTAATTTTACTCAAGTCCAACAATCTTAAATCATGTCTGTATCGTTTTAGTTTTATTGGATAGTTCCCAAAGGATGTCTCTGATTTTCTACCAAGAGTATGTTGGGTAAAAAAATGTATACCTGTCTTATAATAAAAATACAATCTTTCACACACCATATATCACTAATATGTTTTTGAAAATTTTTTCTGCCTAATAGAAATCAAAATTTTCATACGTTACAATGATGTCACTTAAAGTTTTTATCTCTTTAAAGCCATTCAACGTTCTTTAGTTGCTCTAATTAATATTGTGATTGTTATATGAAGTGTTAAGTTTTTTTTTATTTATTTATGGTACCATTATGAAACATATATAAATAATTTTCAAGTCACTCAATCTCTTTCTCTAAAATAATAGTAACAAAAGAAGGATACGTATGATGATGGAAGGTGAAACCGATAGTTGAATGGATCCTATCATGGAAGCTTGGCTTCTAAGCAAAGTTTTTGTTTGTGAAAATGATCAATCATTTCTGTCTTACTTTTTCATTTAATTACTACTCCATTCACTCCAACAAAGGGGAATTGTTTCTCAATATTGAAAATTCAGAAATAATAAAATGGTTTTTATTCTCGTGACATTATATGATAATATATAGGTTCATGTTAATAATTCCATTAATGATAATCACTTACAAAACAAAATTTTACATAATGACCACCGAAATATTCTGATTTAATAATCAATAAACAACCTTTAATTGTGTGTCTTTAGAGTATCATATGATGTTGACTATATATATCAGTTTATATTTACGGTACTTAAATTATTTTTTATGTATATATCGTTTTGTTCTATAGTTATGTATTTCTCATAACTCTCAAAGTATGTGTTCTTCAGAAGTAAACGACCTTGCACATGATGGGTTTATGGAAAACAATATACAAATTACAAAAACACATAGAATGACATCAATCATTCATCCTCTCCGTCCTAACAAAAATTAAAAAACAAAAGAAAATAATATGAATATAATGTTTGTTGTTATCACCCACTCCTTTAAAGTTCATAAAAGAATATATCAAATTAGTTTGATTGATATATACCTACACAATTTTTAGTTCATAAGTAGGCAAATTGTATGAAGCTAAAAAAACATATCAACAAATTGGTTTGATGCTTTTTTACTTATATAACATACATATGTTTATAAAATTTAGAAGCTCGAACCACTGACCTAATTTTAATTTGTTTAGATTTGTTTTACGTGATTTTATAAAACTTGTGTGTTTTAAAATGATCTTATCCGTGTGTTTGTATGTCTATATGTATAGATTATGTTGAGGGCATGACTTGATTTAACTTTAAAAAGGTGTATTAGGTGTTATTCAGGTAAAATATCAACTTCATATGTTTGGTGCTACCAAATGGAACAGTTGGGGATGAGTTGACATTTCCCCGTCAATCATGAATGCTTGCATTGCATATCTCCTTTTCCTTTTTAATACTTTATTGTTCTTTTTAAATTTTATATATAATTAATATATAATATATTAATATTAAAATAATAATAAGGTAAATGATTAACTATATATTAAAGTTCTAGGTTGCTAGGTCCTACTTTATCATTTACTAATTTTAGCAAACTCGTTGAAAATATAAAAACAACATAATTCATAAATGTATAAATATTTTGTATGATTAAGTTACATATTACAATAACAATAAAAAATAAAAAGTTACATTTATAAATTATAAATATTCAAATACTTTTTTGAATAATATAATATATAGTTGACTCATGTAAAATTAAACCAGTCGTCTTAAAATCACACTAACCTAAAATAAATAAATATATCAATAAATATTTTTTTAGTTTATTTTAAATTAAATCTTATTTAGCTATAAAAATATATATAGTTCAATACAATATGATTACACAATTAAGTTGATAATATAAAAAATTAAATTTAAAACAAAATGAATTATTACTATTAATTGAGTTTCTTAAAATAAAGAACTTGACTAAAATAATATATTAGATTAGGAGGAATTTTTTTTTTTGAGAAGTAACATGAGAGTGACATGTGACATTTTAGTTACTCTTTTATTATATAGTATAGATTTAGAAACATTGTTACATAAAAAAAAGTTATATTAATAAGAAAATTATACATCCTAGGCCTTCTACTTTTATGTTCACTAGCTTATATTAATAACATTATGTAATAATAACATCTTAAAGAATATAAGAGGATATAAAAGAATTTAGTTGCAACATATTTTTAGAAGAATATGTAAGATGGTAAAAGAGTTGATTGATTGATTATTGATAGATTTGATTACAATATATAAATAATATAATGTAAACACTAAAACCTAACTAGACCCATGGACTCATACTAATAACCTTAATAATAATATAGTCTAATACTTCGCAGCAGTCTGAGGGGTAGAGAATTGGACACTTATATTGGAAATGGTAAAAAATAAACATAAAGCAAAGAACAATAAAAGCTACTCTCAATCTGGGTCACAACTTCCACAAAAAATCTTCAATCCAAACTCTTGTAATCTTTAATTTTTTTGGTATGTAATCTTGTCAAGGGTATTCAATGCGGCAGGGTTGGCGCTACAGAGGAGTGGCGCAACAGTGGGCTCGACAAAGGGCTGTGTTGTGTAATAACGGACTGTAGTCCTTGAGGTGGCATCCAAAATGGTAGTGTGGCCACGCGGCGGAGGACTGCAATCCAGGAGGCGGCGTGGCAAAGGGTTTGGTGGCAACAAACTGTGGTCCGACAAGAACAAAAGAAAAGAAAAAAAATAGAGACCCGATAACCGTGGTCGTGCGACGGTGTGTCAAGCATAGGGCGATGATCGTGGTTAGGAGGTGCGCTTTGATGGCAAGGGACTGTGGTCCGGCTAGAATAAAAGAAAAGCGGCGGTGTGTTATACCAGAGGTCGGTGACAGTGGTAAGGCGACAATCTTTAGTGGCTAAGGACCGTTGTCCGGCTAAACAGAAAGAAAACAAATATGATGGGATACAAGATCTAAGACAAGAGACGTTAACCCGATAAAAAATCCTCAATGTAATGAAAATCGGGCAGACGAGGTCAAGGTTGATGACTCTGGGCAGGCTGTGACAAGAAGGTTGCAAGTAAATGAGATTTTCCAAGGATATAAGATCGTAAGGTTGCAAGGATCAAAGTCAACAAAATAGAATCAGAGGAAAGCAGCGGATTGAAAGCTATGACCTTTGATCGGAAAGCTAAATATCAAAACATAAGAGAGATTAGGAAATTTGAACGAAAAATCTTTAAAAGGAACGAATGGTGGACGAATAGGGTGGTGGGAACGGTAGTGATAGCATGCCGCCCTGTCTAGGGTTTCTGTTTTTGTGGTGGCGCAACGGAGGTGGTAGAGAGCCTAGGGTGGCTCTAATGCCATGTAAGATGGTAAAAGAGTTATTTGATTGATTATTGTTAGGCTTGGTTACAATATATAGAGAACATAATGAAAACTCTAAAACCTAACTCGTCCCGTGTGCTTATACTAATAACCCAACCTAATTGACCTAGGGGCGGAACTATGGTATAGAGGATGGGGTCAAGTGACCCCATTGATTTTTGAACCCGTAGTGTAATGTATAATATCGATTTTTTAGTGAACCTATAGTAGGAGGTGAAGCCATTAATATATCTAGGTTCACAATATATCTTAGAAATCTTGTTGGCTCACTGGTAAATTGCACACGGAAGTGGAGTGCCCAGGTAGATGTCGTCAGGTCGAATCCCTACAGCCTCTTTTTTCAGATTTTATTTAATAAAATTACTAAATTACCCTTACTTTTATATCTAAAATCCTAACCCCTAATCACATTTCCCCACCATCGACACACACACTCTACTTGTCCAAGCCTGCTACCCCCTGCCCCTTTCGTCGCCTGCAACTGCTCCACGCCTCAAGCATCCAAGCCTACTGTGGTGTTTTGCCGAGGGCCACCTCCCCCTTGTGAGGATTTGGTGTTTTCTAAGTAAAATACATTTAAATTTTGAATTTTTGAAAGTTAGTATTCTAATTCTAAGTTGTTTATATAAAGTTCAAACCTTTTGATGTTTTCAATGTTAGAGTTGACTTATTTTACTTATTTTTTAGTTAATTTGTTTGTTGATTTTGGTATTTAGAAATTCAGAGTACTGTTAATTTGTTTGTTAATTTGCGTATTTAAAAATCTAGAATCTATAATTGTTTGTTAATTCAGGTACTTAAAAATCTATAATCTATAATTCATTTGTTGATTTGGGTATTTACAAATCTAGAATCTGCTTAATTTGTTTGTTATAATTTAGGTATTTCACTATATTAGTTATTTAATTCATCATAATTCATAATATGTGTGATACATTTTACATTTTTGGAACATGGATCGTTTTTTTTAAAAGAAAACCATCGAATGTTGCTTCTTTATTTAGTAATAATAGTAACCCGACTTTATCGGACAACACGAAAATTTTATATTATTTTGATACAAAACATATCAGCGAAAAATAATGACCCTGTAGGAAAAGTTCTTGGTTCCACTACTGACTGGATCCGTAGACTGATACGAGTAGCCCTAATAACGTAATCTTTTCATCTAAAAATGTGGTAAGATTGTAACTCCGGGTTGCCTCTCCTGTACGTTAACTCAAAATTGAAAAATAAAACCGCGTCATTCATTTAATATTTTATATAATTTACATTTTCTTTACTAAAATTGGTATAAATCTAAATTATGGTGTTGGTAATTTACTGTCTATATTTCATTAAATTATTGAAAACTGACATATTCAAAATAAACTGTTTTCTTAGCCTCGTAATATTTAAAAGTAAATATTTTGTTTAAGATACAACAAAGAATTTTGATGAAAACTTTGTTTGGACAAAACAGTAAAAAACTAAAAGAAATTGAATATATAAATTTACATTAAACATTATAGAAAACAAAAAGGCATCTTGAATCAAAGTTTAGAAACTAAAAAATAAGAACTTAGAATTTGATTTTGCCAAAAAAATTGGAAAGAAAATTAAAATTTGATTTTGCAGGAGAGAATCACACTTTTGAAATGTGTGGCACACACACGTGCAACTCTATTGAACAATGAACGCTTACCGTTCATGCAGATGATACAAGCTGTCACTGCATGATCTGTTTGATTTATTATTATTATTTTTTTTACCATTTAAGTATCCTTATAAAACTATCATACATAAAAAATGTCCATGGTCCACCAACCAAGGGATCAGATATTCGAATATCTTGGTGGGTAAAACTTAACATTCCTTGAGATATCTGAAAATATACATTTAACATAACATTTCATATAAATAAAAAAGTAAAATATGTCTAACAATTTTAGCCTTTTTAGAAGGATTCAGAAATAACCAACGCTAAAATATATCCTCTCGTCTAACATTTGCCACTGCAACATAATATGGCGTTAATTATCCAATATAACTTCCATGTGGAAAACTGGAAAAAATGCATACAAATGCTACAATTCTTGTTTATCTTCCCAACATCAAATATACCAAACTTATTAGAGCTATCGTTGAACCAACAATGTTTGAAAAGTGAAAAGCCAATGGGAGAGTTCGAGCTACGGTAATTTTGACTTTTTGAGAGGTCCTCTAGATCTTTGAACAATGACATGAATGAATTCTGCACTTTGTGTATTTTTTGTGTTGGTTAGTTCAATCATGCATGTAATATTTGAAGTATGTGAAAAGTATATAAATCAGCTAAACATTAAACATTCCAGTAATGTATAAAACCTCCCATGTCATTCTAGTAAAAACATTTTATTATTAAAACTAGGTGGCATCTTCGCGGCGGGTGTAAAAGCAGTCACGACACTGGTACAATTTTGGATTAAAAGGCTCAGAAATTGTTTCTCGTGACTGCAAAAGGTCTATTGCCACGCCAAAACGACACACACGACATGTGTTTTTATATCATTATTACCCTCACACATCAATATCCATCACTACTGGCTTGGAACAATGGTTCTTTGTGACTGTAAACATTAGTTTATCATGGCAAAGCAAAGCGACAACTGATGCCAACACCATCTCCACCTGCCATCGCAATGACCACCATCAGCATCGCCAACATTAACAACAACAGGGAGGCCAATGGTTACCACCAGCGCCGGCAACAAAACTAGATTGCCGCCACCGGTGACGACGCCGATGTTACATGGTTGTAGGTCGCGATAGCTGAGGTCGGCTTTGCTGACTGCCTCTACTCGTCATCCACCCCCAGAAACACACACTCCCTCTACAACAATAGACGATTCTCCACATATTTAAACCCCAAAACAAAAACTTTCAAAAGTATTTGCGGCCCAAATTGAATAAACGTAAGTTCCTGATTCATTCTATTGCTTTATTAATATTATGTAGTAATAATATTATTTTCTTAATCATATTTCACAATCCACAAACTGATTTGTTAAAAAAAATTTAAAAAATTCAACAAAATAGTAGATGAATATGTAGCGGAGGTATAGGAGGTTCCTAGATCAGTGACTAAACAACTGAAGCACGTGAAGGTGATCCAAGCAATATATCTGGTGGTTTGTTAGTTCATTTGGAGCGCAAAAAACAAGAAAATATTCAAAAATAAAGTCCCGAATGCTTATACGTATACGTACACACAGAGTGAAGACCGGTGTAGAATGGGAAAACCCCAGCTCTAGGTGGATTCGGGTTACCGAAATGAACTGTGCAAGTTACTACAACTAAGGTTTGCTTATCCTAGTTAGTCATTTTCTTTCCAACTTTCACAAACATCCCGGGTTTTAAACATTAAAGGAATTAATAATGACCAAGAATCTCTTTCAATGGTTAACATTTTAGAGAAAAATTTTAAAAATTTTCAATTTTTGTCTAAATTTCCATTTCTTCAAAATTTGTCTAGGCTCTCCCATCCCTACACTTGGGATGCATTGTCCCCAATGTATGGTTATTTCAAATTTAACATACACTCTTGTGATTTTTACCAACCCCAAACACTCACCCAAATGCAAAACAAAAATAGCAAATAAAGTAAAAGAAATTTCACATGGACCTGATGGCAGATGATTTGATAAGACTTCAATATTGTTATATGGAGACTATGGGTAAACCTGTCAAACACCTCATCAAATATACTTATAAAATTCCATATGCTTCCCCACACTTGCATGTTTGCATCGGCTAACTAAAACTAAAAAGATAAAACAAAAACTAAAAAAATAATAAAACTCACTTTCCTAGGAATCACGATTGCATTTAGCATATGCAGCAAGCCTTTTAAACCTCTCGATAGGCTCGAGTGAACGAGTGAAGTCTTGTGATGATTTCTAGTGAACATACCCACAAAGTTCAAAACAACTAAAAACATAAAAAAACCAAAAAATTACCAATATCTCGGGTTGCCTCCCAAGTAGCGCTAACTTTTAGGTCTTCAGCCAGACCGTACCTGTCACCACTCATAGCGGTCGAAAGTGCTGCTTGCCTTTTAAGAGTTCTGTAACTGTTTGCTTTTGTTGATCTAGTGGGTTCCCAACGTCATCCGCACATGGACCGAACATCGTTGTCTTAACTCGAGTATTTTTAGGATCATGCGGGTCACCAACTTTTTTCTTCTATTTTGGCTTCTCGTGCTTTATTTTCATCTCCATCACTGGCTCTTTATTTTCTTTTGAATCTACAAACTCTTTCAAGTCCACCAGCTTATCCCTATCATACTTGAAACCATTATCAAAAGTTATATGCTCGCTTGCATGTGAGATGTAGGGAGGAATACAAACGTTATTCACATTTGCATCAAAACATTTATCATTAGCAAAATAAGTGATCGACTTGGAAAACACATCAAAACGTAACTTATGGGTTTCATGTCATATCAATTGTTCCATCCCGACAGTTGATTTGAGCATTAGTTGTTGCAAAAAATGGTCGACCTAAAATAAACTTTGGTTGTTCGTTTGTTCTCACTGGGGCATAGTCAAGCACCATAAAGTCTACCGGGTAGTAGAAATCTCCCAACTTGATTATCACATCTTTTACCATTCCCCGAGGACGTTTGCAAATCAAGTCAGCTAACACCATGGTGGTGTCAACCTCCTGTAAAGGGCCGAACTCATATTGATTATATAACGCACCAGGCAAGATACTAACACCGGCCCCATCATCCAAGAGGGCCATTTTTATCTTGAACTTACCCACTATGATTGGAATGACGGGTGTTCCTGGTTCACTCTCTTCTACTCCATCGACTTTATTTTCCTTACTTGCAACTTGCTTTGAAAAAGAAGTAAAGTCATTAGTGAAAATTTCAGAATTAGGAAGGATACTAACCGAATTAATATGGACATGTTTCATGTTATTTATGGTTGTCCCTTCATATTGTGGATTCATGATCGTATCACTTGGTAGCTTCCCCGGATCTTTCCTAAGAGCTGCTACTTCTTGTGCTAGTTGACTAACTTGCTTGCATAAAGCCTCATGACTCTTGTCTCGGACCTCATTAGATTTCTTCATTTCTTTCATAACTCCATAAGCTCCCTATTTGTTGGCTCTGTATTTCCTCCCGATCCACCATGGTCTTGGTTATTCTGGTAGTTCCTCTGACCACCCCTGTTATAGTTCCCCTGATTGTTATGATTACCATGTCCGGATATTGCTAATGTGAATTACCTTGAAAGTTTGGGTTTAACTGGTTGTCTGGGTTACCATATCTGAGGTTTGGGTGATTCATCAAACCGGGGTGATAGGTGTTATTATTGGTGTTGCTGTATGGCCGTCTATCACCCTATACATAATTCATCTCTTCCAACCCCTCATCAAACTATTGACAATCTTTGGTAGTATGTCCAGCTTCACCACATCCCTGGCATATAGTAAAGGAGCTTGTGGTCTTCACTGTAGCCTTACCTGCCGACTGACCAGACCTTGAAGCCCTCCTATCCGAATCATTAACCATATTCCTTGATTTCCTACGAGACTGGGCTTGTGTTTTTAAATGTATACTCATCCATTCTAGTAACTCAAAGTCATCATCCTCAGTATTTGTCATGAACGTTCCTGCACTTGTCGAGTTTACATCTCTCACATCTTCAGTAGATAACCCATTATAAAAGGAGAAAATCAATTTCCATTGGGGAATATTGTGATGGGGACAGGTTCTCAACAATTCCTTGAACCTTGTCCAAGCCTTATCAAATGGCTCGTCTTGTTGTTGACTGAATGTCCGAATGGCGGTTCTGCAGTCTTCTGCGGGGTATAATATTCCTCTAAAAAGGCCTGCTGCATTTGCTCCCATGTATAAATGCTAGCAGTAGGTAGTGAGTGGAACCATTATTTCACATTTCCTTTCAATGTAAATTGGAACAGAACCAACATCATTTCCTCTGGTGTAAATCCTTGTGCCCCAATGGTCTTGGAGATGGCACTGAACTCATTTAGATATAGATAAGGATCTTTCTTGGATAAGCCATGAAACTCTAGAAGAATGGCCAGAATGTTGGATCTAATCTCAAATGACCTTCCTCTAACTTGTTTCCTGACTATAGGTGATGCAGCTCTAGCTATGGTGGGGTGAAAATGGCTATCAATCCCTTGAACGACAGCTTGGTATGGTTGAAGCCCGGGGTTTCGATTTGCCAGAGGAAATTCTTGCCTTCAACCTTGACCTCGGCCCTGATTCTGCCTTTGTTGCCTTGGTTGTTCATTCTGTCTGTATTGGCCTTGGTTGTTATTGGGTTCATTTTATTGCACATCCTTATCAACATATTTATCTTCATTCTCATCATTCTGTCCATTTACCTCATCATCCCATGTATGGATACTCAACCTATCAAATCTTCCCTCTTCTTCTTCGATCCTGTTAACCCCCCACTATTTCTCAGATTCTGTCTTGGAGGTCCTTGTTGGTAGGGGTTTTGTCTTGGTTGAGGGTAATGATTTTGTCTCTTAGGTGGCTGGTTTTGAGAAATTGGATTTTGTCTTTGTGAATTGTTTTGTGGTTGTAGATTCGGGTCTACTAATGGGTCATTGGGTTGGTTCGGTGGAGGTTGGTTTTGTGGTGGATTTGGCGGTTAGTCATCGGGTGGATTTTGGTTAAATGGTGGTGGTGAGTTTGGATTTTCCATCATACACTCTTTGACTACACTTGTTGATTGAGTTTTTTTTTCGGGATTGTGCTTGGTTTCTTCGAGCGGTCTTCTTAACTTCGGGATCAAACACTAACGGAGACTTGTTCCTTGCTTACCGGGTATGCATGCACAAAGCTGTCACCTGTACACACAAGCAAACCTAGCGTAACAAAGAAAAGAGAGTAAATAAAATAAACAAAACAAATAAAAATCAAACAACACACTTTGCGCACTAATTCCCTGGCAACGGCGCCATTTTGATTACTGGTTGTCAGGCCTAATCAAAAAATAACTTATAATGGTCAAAACTCACCTAATATAGCTAGGGTAAGTCGGGTCGATCCACAGGAATATGTGAAAAGTGTGGTTCAATTCATAAAGTTGAAAGCTTTATTGAAAATACTTGTAAATTAACTAAATTGTAAAAGTACTTGAAGTTAAAAAGTAAAATTGATTGTAAACAATGATGGGAAAGAGTAATCCCCTCCGGGTTAAGGTTTACAACTTAGACTTGCTTTGACAGTTAAAAGTGGTCATATAGATGTAACCGGGTTGATTTAGTTAAAGACAATAGATTGAATGAAACTGTTGTTAATGAACTACTCGAATCATATCCTACGTTTATATTACCCATCCCCATCCAAACTTGATGTTTCAAGATGAAAAGAAATCTAAAACAATCAAAACGGAACAATTGAATTGAAAGAAACACACGTATTTTAGAATCTTTAAACAATAAATAATGTTACTCGGCTTAAACTACCGTGTTCAAACATTAACTCAACAAAAACCATCAAGAACAAGTCATAGTATTAACCCTAACACCCGGAGAAGATCACAAGTGGATTAGACGGACATGGAAACGAAAAACAAATCAAAATCGAAGGTAAACATTCTAACGTTAAAGATTGAAACTGATTGATAAAAACAAGATCTTGAGCCTTGAAATTGCCTCCGGGAGCCTCTAGAATCATTCAGAATCGTTCAGGAACCTTGGGGCGGCTTAGGGAGAAAGTGATGACCTAAACCTAAAAATTTCGTCTTTTATTCATGTTTTTTTTGCCTGTGGTCGCCGTAGGGCACCTTTTCACCGTAGGCTATGTTTGCTTCATTCTGCTTTCTTTTATGCATTCTTTTCTTCCACCGCCGTGGGGCTCACTGAGGGCAACCCCCTCTCGCGACCAAAAATTTTTTTCTCTTTTTTCTTTTAATCTTCTTTTCTTCATAAATGGTTCATTTGGACTCCTTTTTCTTCCCTGTTTTCGGCCATGTAACACCGGATATTTTAAAAGATGTAAAAGAAGAATAAAAAGAAGAAAATGTAAGTTGACCCAAGTTGAGGGGTTAAACATGTCCAAAGTACAAAATATTTTATAATTTTTTACAAAAGTAACATGGCCGCCCATGCCATGTTACTTTTCACCTTTTCATTCGGATTGTAGAGAGAGAAAGAGTAGAAAGCTTCGGGTTCTAGAGAGAAGAAGAAGAAGAAGTTCGAAGGTAAGCATTTTGTGTTAATTGGTTCGGTTCTTGGAGGTTCTCCACCTTAGGTAACTGATTTCTAAGTGTTATTTGTGTTTTGGTGATGTGTTATGCTTGTTTTAGGAGTTTAAAATCTTGTGAACACAAGTTTGGAAGAAGCTACACTTGTGGGTTGCAAAGGTGAGTTCTAGACCCCGTATTTTACTTGTTTTAACTCTTTTGGGGCTGAAAATGTATTAAAAATTATTTTTATAGTTTCTATATATGTAACTGTATGTAATTGTGCATGTATAGTGATGTTTTATGATTGTTTAAGTGATAAGCATGTAGGACAAGTGTTAATAAACTTAGATTAGAATGATATGATGTTTGGGACTGGAAATAATATAGAAATATGCTAAATAGGTTTCCCAACCACCTGAACAGTACCCTCAACTGCCTAAAATTTTCCTTAGAAAGTTCTAAGTCATCCCATACGTCTAAACAGGGCCCAACCGCCCAAACAGTGCCCCAACCATCTAGAATATGCCTTAGAAAATCCAAGTGTAAGCCCAACCGCCTGAACAGTGCCCATGCGTCTAAGATTTAGACTCAGACGCCTAAGTATGGACCAAACTTCCAAATAATGTCCATGCGTCTGAGATAGCCCAAACGCCTAAATGTAGAAACGCCCAAATAGTACCCATGCGCCTAAACAAGCCTCATGCGCCTGCATAGTGCCCATGCGCCTAAACAGGCCTCATGCTCCTGCCTATTGCCCATGCGCCTGCATAGTGCCCATGCGCCTAGGACACTTAGAATATTTTCTGAAATTTTGAGTAAAACAGAATCATTAGAGTTTGACCCAAGTTTGACTTAGTGTTTTTAATTGCTATTATAATTGCATTACTATAAGTTATGCCTATGGTCATAGTAATTATTATTGTGTGACTTATGTGGTGTGCCTATGATCATAAATGCAAGTATTATCCTTAATATAGTGAAAGAGTAATGATAAAGAGAAGTGGAACTTAATTAAAATGTTAACAAGTCTTGCAAGCATATAGGAGGTGCTCGACCATATAGTTGTTAGCTCAACTGTGATGCGGGTTAGCTACCCCAAAGGATGCACACGTCGCCAATAAATTGAGGTTGGCGGACCTTTGTAGCATACCCTAGGTGACTGGGCCAGCCTTGTGTACAGTAATCAGATCCCATTGAGAGACCAGAGGCCCAACACCAGTTTCCCCGCGCATATAGTTTAGGGTATTGCTCATTGGTCTACATAGACAGTGAAAGATAAATTTAAAAGAGTACGAAATGAACAAATGCATACAGTAAAGAAAGAAAACATTACCTTGTTGTATAGTTGATGCATGTTCACGTACAAGAGTAAGAGATGTATTTTTATAAAAAGAGTATTTTCATATATATATATATATATGTATATATATATATTTATACATTACACAAGGTATTTTAATACTTTTAAAACTAGAACTTACTCAGCAACGCTGACTTTTATACATTTTCAGTTGGCAGGTAATCATTGCTAAGGATGGCACGAGGGTGAAGCTACTCGGCAGGGAAAGACTGACATCCATTCCTGTGCTATGATATTGTTGTTTTGTAATTCAATTAAAACCTTTTATAACTTGAACATTATTGTATTGCTTAACAACAGTATCTTTTAATAATAGAGAATGACTTTTGCTAATGTAAATCTGCTGTTTATTTAATGAAATGTATATTAATATGTTTTATGTGCAATGAATGACCAACTGTGAGGTGTCCGGGAACGGGACCTAACAAGTTGGTATCAGAGCCATAGTGATTGGGTTTGAGAATGATATTCTCTGTTGATATGAATCAACAAGGACCGAATATGATAATTGAGTCAATGATTGTAGTGCGGAATCAAACAATCAATGAACATTGAACATAAGAAAATACTCATAAATGCACTTTTGTATTGATTAGATGAACTGTTACAATAAATGCTAGGGTTTTAGCAATCTACAGTAACAGGACAACTATCATAGGATGAAACAAAGTATGTTCTGATTGTCTATTCTGAATTACAAAAGTTACCTCACATACGAGGTTTCTATTCTATTTATAGGCTGACTTAGAGCCTGTACAAAAGGACTAAACTACCCTTAAAACTATTACAAAATAGTCTAAGTACAAAGTCTTCATGCACATTTGTAGTTAGTCATCCGCATTTACTAATGCGGATGAGTTGACTTTATCAACATTTGTGCTTTCTTCCACCGTATTAGTGTTTGGTCATCAGCATTGACAAATACGGATGAACAAACACTTAGCGCATTTGTTGCTGAGCATCCGCATTAGTTAATGCGGAAGAACAAAAGTCTTGTCAGCATTTGTTTGGCTGTCCGCATTTGTTAATGCGGATGAACAAATACTTATTAGCATTTGTTCTTGGTCATCCACATAAACAAATACGGATAGCCGACACTTGTCTTCTTATTGTTGATGCAGATTCTTTTTCATCCACATTGATTCTTGGACTTAAGGAGATTTCCTGCAGAACAACCATCCACCACTTGAATTGGCATGTATGATCCTTTCAGGGTCTAACAATACTCCCCTAAGGATTATACAGCCTATGTACTTCAAGGGTTTGAGGGTGGATGAGGTTGTGAGGATTCTGCTAGGTCTTGTGCAGTAGGAGAAGATGAAACTGGAGTCGGGTCAGTATATGAAGGATCCACAATAGATTTGATCCTGTTGGAGAACTGTCTTGCATCAGTTAATTTTTCTCTGCTCAACACATGGATCTTCATCTAGCTCATATTGTGAATGGCATCAATGGGCATCTTCCGCACTGAGATAGGCTCCCAGATAGATACAGTAGACAATCCATCTCTGTGAATTAGGAGAGCACCATCCATACCAACCTCTAGCTTCAAATGTTGCCAAACTGCAAAGGCGTCTTCTTCTTCCTCCTTTGTTCTTTCTTCTTAATAATTCTATCATAGGCCATCTTCAGGAGTTTGATGTACTTCAGAAAGAAGTACATATCAGCTTCACTATGTTTATTTTTGATCTCCCTAAAGTGCCTTGAATAGATGTAGTGGATATAGGATTCATCTGGCAATCTTACCTCATATCCACTGAATAGTCTAATTTCAGCTCCTTCCTTTCCTCCCCACCTTCTTTCAATTACCAACTCATAAGTTTTCTCATCATAATACACATTTGAGATTGGTACAGAAGTGTGTGTTCCAACAACCATCTTTCTCTTCAAAGATTCAGTGGGTTTCACCCTAAGTTCAGGGAATACCACTTCTTCAGCTGGTGTTCTTTGTTTCTTCTTTAGGGGATTGACAAAGGATCTATCCTTCCTCATGCAGATAGCCTTTAGAGATTTGAAGTTGTTAGTTCTCTTGAACATCCTAAGTATGTCTTCAAATTCATATCCCCTGAACATAGCCTTGTGATTGATCAATCTCAGATTGGCTAGTTCCTTCAAATCATGGATCTCCAGAGAGTTCACCAGAGCAGAGTACCCTGTGAAGAATTGGACTAATCCAGATATCCTCTTTACCATGAACATATTCCAGTCACTGTCATACTTCCAGGAAATAATTTTCTGATCAGTCTTGCCCTGGGGACCAGACACACCTTTAATCATCTCTGCAGTGGTGAGTCCTTCATGAAGCTCTATTTGTTAAGGCTCAGCAAACCACTCAGGATATCTATGTAGAACAGGTGCCAAGGAGTCATGATCTCCATGGGTGAGGCTCATGTCTTGAGCTGATACTCTTGTTCTTGGCTTTTGTCTAGTGATTTCCTCCTCTACTTTCTTTGTCCTTTCCTTCTTCTCATTTATCAACCTAAGGATGGCAGCCCTTAGGGAATTAGTCTTCATATTGCCAAGTTCCCTCTTTGTAAATCCTTGAGCAGACAGATATTCTTTCATCTCTTTATCTGTCATGCTGTAGGGATCAGGATACATTGGTTGAGAAGTTGTAGTTGGTTTTGCTTTTGTAGTCTTGACCTATAAGGCTTTGGGAGATTGAGTCTTTTCATACTCAGTTTCAAAAGCAGGGTCTAGCAGCTTGTTCAACTTTTCTTCTTCTTCTAACATGCCCTCATATGTCATCCCAAACACCTCATCTGGATCATAACCATGGTCAATGAGGAATACCACTTTCACTATAAGATCACCAGACTTGGCCTTTTTAACCATCTTATACACAGATGGCTCTTCTTTGTTAGGGCTTCTGCTAACTATTGGTTCATCAACCACATAGCCACCCGGTATCTCTCTTTCTTCAAGATCAACAACTTCAGCCTTCTTTTTCAATAAGGCTTTAGCTTTCTCATGTTTTTATAAGAATTCAGCTATGGCTGCTAGGCTCCGGGGATCATCTTTTTGCCTTTTCAGTTAAGTACTTCCTCTTTCTGGTATATGTTTGAATACTTGGACCAGAAGAGGGTTCAGCCATTTTTGCTTCTTTAGGCAGCTCTTCAGATTTATCCTTTTCAGGCATATGAACTGCAGCAGCTGCTGATTCTTCTTCTTGTTGTTGCTGTTCACAGAGCTTTCTAATTAACTCCTTTTGCTCATCAGTCAGTGACATAACAGGCACCAGTTGCATACTAAACTCCTTTTCAATTGGCACAGGAGATTGAGGTATCACTACTATAGGTTCAGTAGAGGGCCTCTTGTTAACTACAAAATCCTAAAAGTCATTATCAATGATATACTATTCAGAAGAGAACATATCCAGAGCTTTGATCATGTCACTGAATTCAGCTTCTTCAGTGTGGACTTCTTCTGGTTTGCTAGTGTAGACTACCATCTCCATACTTTATTCATCATGCTTTGAGCCACTAGTTTCTCCTTCTTTCTCAATTTCAGAGAATTTCATCTTTTAGGATGGAGGGGAGTCATCATCACTCTCCCCTGATGACTCTTTGTCACTGTCATCTTTATCATCTCCTCTTTTTCTTTTCTCTTCTCTCTTATCACCCTCATCATCCTTATCCTTTTCTGCCTCTTCTTTAATTTTGACCAACAATTCTAACTCAGAGACTTTATTGTTTAGAGCCTCTATCTGTTTTTCAAGGTCAAGGATAGTGATAGATTGTTCTTTAATCAACTCTTCTTGTTCTTCCATTGCTAGGGTATGAATAGTCAAAGTTTCCAAGTGACCACTGACTTCATCCCTTGAGTGTTGAAGAGCATCTTTCAGTTTCTCAATCTCCTTATCTTTTTCTTTCTTCTCCATCTCATGTTTGTCTTTCACTTCTCTCAACTCCTTCTCTTTCTCATCTAACTCTAGAAGTCTGTCTTGCAAAATACCAGATCTTCTACTTAGCATTTTCTCCATTTTAGCAACTTTCTGAGGTAGCTCAGAGATTATCTCATCTTTTTCGTCAGGCTTGTTTACTCCTGATTCAGCATAACTTTCTGATGGAGCATCCTTGGATGTAATTTGCCTCCCAGGCATCCTGGTATGATGATCCTTCTCATCAGATGATGATTTGGATTCCTCTGAAGAGTTGGCAGAATCACCAAACTCTTGAGGTTCAGCAGAAGAGGGAGATGGGATAGGTGAATGATGAGTAGGAGATGGAATAGGATGATGGATTGGTGAGTGTATGGGTGATATATGTGGTGAGGGTATAGGTGATATATAGGGTGAGATGAGAGGTTGAGGCTGTTGAGATGGGATTGAAAATCTTTGGGGTGATGGTGATGGTGAAGGCATAAATGGAGAGGCTATATCAGCTTCATGAACAGAATTTCCAGTGTGAAGATCACCACCTACATCACCTTATGGTGACACTAACCTCTATCTATCCTTAAACATAGCAGCTTGCTCCTCAACATGTTGTTGACTAGGGGCAGCTTGTTCTTCTTCATGAACAGGCTCATCAGCAGGAGGCTCTTGTTCTTGTACCCCTCCTTGATTGATCTGTTACAACATCCATGGCAACAGAGGGAAGAATGTACCATTGTAGTAATTCCTTGGATCTCTCTTTTTGATGTACTGATAGGACTTAGCATTGTAGTGAGTGATGTCCATCACTGGTCCTATAGGTGCAAGGTCAGGGAAAGCTTCATTGATGAAGCACTGAATAAATCTGGGGTACATCAAGAACATGTGTCTTCTACCTTCTTAGACATTAGAGACCAATCCATTGAAGATGTATGCAGACATGTTGAAAGGATGGTTAGTACACAGAGCACATATAGCAGAGGATGTAGTCACTGGAATATCATTCCATCCAGTCTTCCTCTTGGATAAGCAATGTTGGAAGATGTGAATCAGAAATCTCCATTGCAAATCTACCAATCCTTTCACCATTTGCTTTCCTTCATAACCACCTTCATAACCAATGTTGGTAAAGAAGGACATAATCTCATCATCCTCAAGCTCCAAAGGAGTACCAGCATCATCTCCAAACTGTAGACACTGTCTCACAGTTTGCTCAGTAATGGCAAGAGTGTGGTCATCTGTGATTCTTCCAGTTAAGGTCCTCACACCATCAACTTCTACTACTTCAGCAGTTCCCCAGAATGATCTTATGAAGTTCTCATAGATAATGGGTCTGACTGTAATAGCATGTGCCATTCTTGTAGTCAAGATAAATCTTATCATATCTGATAATCCTTCTGTCTCAGAAACATCAGGGTCAAGATAACCACTGACATTATGGATCTTACTCCATGTGAGGTTTGCCATTGTACCCTACATTCAAGACATATGAATTAGAATAATGAATAAGATATATCAGGAAGTTGATCATAAATTAGACTAAGTTTATCATAATTTGACTTTTCTTGGTCAAAACTGAGTTTCATATGTACTGTTTCATATGAATTTGACCTAATTTGATTTAGTGATGCATGTTCATTTTGATGAGTTATTCATGATTGTGTTGATTATCCTTTATCAATTTTAACTTATTTCAACCATTTGAAAGGACTTTGATTTCAACATTTCTAATTTCGACATTCCCTGTTCATAGGATGAACAGAACTTATGAAAATCAATTGATTGTTGATTTTTCTCATGATTGTCAAGTTTCTTTTAGTCGAAAGTGTTAATGGTTCATGAACATTGGTTTGATTTTGCATGATTCTTTCTTGACCTAGGTTACTAAGTTCATGGTTTGGGTGAATGTTCGACTGTTATGGTTATGAACATTTTGGATTTTCACCTTTTCCTTAATAATACTGTTGTAGTGAATCGAAGATGGGTAAATTTTGGTAAATCGAACTTAGAACACAAATTAGATTTGATGAAGAAGATGAACAGTAACTTTAATGGTGCTCGTCGCACTTTGTAGTCTCTCACTTTTGAAAAGTATTAAATGACCTTTTGATTTTTGGTTTATACAGTCACTTTAATGTGTTTCTCAAACTCTAACGAGTTTTAAAACAAATGCGGTCAAGTTTTAAATTTACTGTAGCAAATGCGGTTGAGAAAATGTTCATCAGCATTTGTGTACTGTTACAAATGCGGAAGAACAAACACTTACCAACATTTGTTCACTGTAGCAAATGCGATTGAGCAAAAGTTAATCAACATTTGTATACTGTTGCAAATGCGGAAGTATAAATGATTGTCATCATTTGTCCACTGTAGCAAATGCGATAGAACAAGTTCTTCAAATTTCACCTTTCAACAAATGCGGTAGAAAAGAAATCTGTCCACATTTCTTGAACTTGTACATATTGACAGAAGAGTATGAGCACATTTCTTATTTTTGATGACACAATTATACAACCAAGTTTAAGCATTGATTTCAGCCTTTCATGAGAAATGCGGCTGAAGAAAACAAATGCGGATGAACAAGATTTTATCCGCTTTAGTTTTTATACTTGAAAAACTTTAGTTGTGGTGACACTAATACGGTAGAGTGAACTTATCAGCATTACTTTCACTTGTGTTTCATGACACACAACCATTACCTGTATTGGTTGAATGCTTAGGTTACCTTTACCCGTATTAACCAACACTCTTACCCGGATTAAGTTTTGAACTTAATGTTTCTGTTGTGGCTGGTTTTGGCTGACTTTTCTTTGATGCTTTATATTTATGAAGCAATGTCTATTGCCTTTATGAAGATGAGTATGTTGCTTGATTCTTATGAAGTTTTGACTGATTCTTGGGATGTTAATTATTGCTTGGATTGACTTGTACATCAGAGGTGATGCAAGTTTCCCTTGGTTGACTGATCTTGGACTTTTGTGCATCAAGATGTCTGCAAGAACTGAGATACTATGGTATAACTTCTGTAACAACACAGTCAGTTTTCTGATTTTGCAAAATGTTTTTGAGTTTTCTAATTTTAAGAAAGGAAACATCTGTACAAAATGATCAAAATTTTAAATTACTCCCCCTAAAGTTTATATCCATAATAGTTAGAAACTTTTAAGTATTTGAAAATTTTGAATAGAGATTCTTTTTGTGGTTTTTGCTTTCTTAACTTTACAAGAAGTTAAGTTATACCTTTCTTTGGGATCATATCAATCTTACCTTTCACAAGTGCAAACAATTGTTAGTAAAACAGACATGGTCATGAACATATTGATTGAAGGTATGTTTGTCCTCTTAAACTCATACTTGGTTAATATTATGATGCAAATGATCTTATCATGTTTTGAGTTGATTTGGTATTCAACATGTACCTCACACTCAAAAGCATGGCAAGGTCAACCATCTGCATGCAATGCATGGTAGAACTTTTAACATCTTACTTGCCCAGGTTATTTAAAATATGAAATCTCATTTAGCTTGATCCTCATGGGATTCTTTTATTTTTGATCCGTTTATCACTTTTGATCCACATTAGGATTCTTTCCACTTTACTTTGGAAGGTGATCTCTTAGGATTCTTTTGTTTCATTCATGTTGAATGATTTTTATTCTGTTTGTTTCATCCAAGTTGGATGTGTTCCTCATTGGGAATCTTGATGGATCATGACATTAGCACTATGTGCTTGTTTCTCCAGGTCTTTTCTTAGAAAAACAAAGGAGAAACTAATATGAGTAAAAGAGATTCACAAGTCATCATTACCTGGGGTGTTTAGGTTGCTACACACACATTTGGATAAGTCAAAACTTTCACATACTATGAGATGACAGCATCACAGTTGAATATAAGCTTTAATTCATCACTGCATGTGGTTTATTTTCCAAGTTGAGCCTACCCACATATCAAATAAGTCATGTTAGTCATTTGAGATTTATAAATAAGCATAGTGAATGATATAACGACTGTAATTATATCATTTCCCATTAGATAAACTATATACTTCTTCTTTTGATTTCTTTTTGGTAATTTTTTGAAATATTTGA
>BJCO01761692.1:0-19310 GCA_018326465.1 Flaveria floridana | reverse complement strand
TGTTCTTCAGACTCTCGGAAGATCTCTTGCTTGGCTTCAGAAGCCCTTGAATGTAGCACCAAAATGACTATGTGAAGTGGTTTTGGTTGCACCAGCCTCATCATGATCCAACACGAACCCTACTCCCGCTCATACTATTCTTAGTATGTGTGACGATATGTTCACATGATAATATTATTTTTGTAGGATTCGACACCCAACAAATTGGCGCTGTTGTCAGGGATACGACGATTCTAATCGTTTTATGCCAAGATCTTTTCGTACAGGTACACCACTTGAGATTGACTTGGAGACAGAGAAAACAGCAAAGACGTTAAGGAAACAAGAGAAGCTCCGAAAGAAGTTAGCAAGTTACTCACCACCTATTATCTCACCTCCAGTCACTAACATTTGGCAAGATATACCTTTGTCAAGTGAATCTGAATCTGAATCTTAAGCCAAATTACCTACCCATCAAGAACCACTCTTACCCAAACCAACCATGGCAGCTCCATCCGAACAACCTTAGACAATGAGCAACCCATAATGTTACCCAACAACCCCTCTGCATAAACTACCCCGGTATGGTCAACTTTGAGCTGAAATCCGGTCTCATCAACTTATTACCACTCTTTCAAGGCCTTGAGAATGAAGACCCTCATAGGTTTCTCAAGGAATTTCATGTTGTGTGTTCCGGAATAAAGCCACAAAATGTTACTGAAGATCAAATCAAGATTAGGATATTCCCCTTTGCTATGCAAGATTCGGCTAAAGAATGGTTATATTACATACCACGGGGGTCGGTAAACACATGTAATAATCTTGCAAAACTATTCTTAGACAAATACTTCCCAAAAGTCAAAGCCTCTATTCTACGCAAGGAGTTTATTGGGATTAAACAAACAAAAAGAGAACCTTGGCATACCTACTAGGAAAGATTCAAGAAGCTATGTGCTCGATGCCCACAACATGGCATCTCGGAACATCAACTACTTTAGTATTTATGTGAAGGCTTAGCACCACTAGAGAGACTTTTGATAAATGCCTCTAGTGGTGGAACTTTACTTGAAAAAACACCAACTCAAATCAGAGACTTGATATGTTACACCTGGAAATTTTAGTCAATTAAAATAAACTTAAAGGAAATGAGAAAAAGAGAAAAGAAAGATATTTTGGAAGAAGAAGAAAAGAAGCCAAAGAGGAGGGATGTAAAGTGTAAATATGATAAAATAATATTATTATTTGTATAAAGTGGGTATGGCCGCCCACATCTTCGACATACATCAACTGTCTCGACTTTTAGAGAGAGAGCTGGAGATCTACGACATTTAGAGAGAGAAAGCTGCAAATTTCGGCCAAGGTAAGCAAATTTAACATAATTGGGTTTGGTTTTAAGGATTTTTGGCTATGTGACCAAATTCTAAATGTTCTCATGTGTATGCATGTGTTCGGGTATGTGTTTTTGGACATGTATAGGTGTTAGAAGCTCTTGAAAAGCTCAAGTTGAAGAGTTTGAACTTGAAAGCAGCTAAGGTGAGTTTCTAGACCCCATGTTTTACATGTTTTAAAAGATTTTCAAGGTTCAAAATGCATGTAAATAGTTTTTATAAAAGTTTTATGAATAACCATATGTTTTATTGCATGTATGATAATGTTTTAAGGTTGTGCATACTGAATCAAGGCTTAGAATGGTAGTGTAAGTCTTAGAACATGTTGAGATTATGTTTGGGACTGAAAAGTGTGTTAGAAACATATATGTTGGTGTTCATGCGCCCAAACAGGGCCCATGCGCCTAGCCATAGAAAGATATTAAGTATGGTCATGCGCCCAAATAGGGTTCATACGCCTAAAAAATAGGCTTAAAAGACTAAGTAAATGTCGATGCGCCCAAACAGTAGTCCATGCACCTAGAAATGTATTAGAAATTTCTATGTGTAGGCTGATGCACCTAAACAGTGCATCATGCGCCTAAGTTTTGGCTGAAATGCCTAAGGGCAGGGTCATGCGCCCAAATAGTGCTCATGCGCCTGAGTAGTTCATGCGCCCAAAGTTAGTGGAAAATCAGTTAAGTATGAGGACATGCGCCCGCATAGTGTTAATGTGCTTGAGCAGGGCTAATGCACCCAAATAGTTCCCATGCGCCCAACATTTAGAAAATTTTTCTAAAATTTTGAGGAAAAATAGAATTTTAGGGTTGACCCTAGTTTGACTTATGGACTGTTTTGGACTATTCTAAGTATGAATCTGTGAGAGTTTATGCATAGATATGTATGAGGTGATGATGAATGTATTGTATGCATATGTGCACGATGTGTTATCTTTTAATAGTTTACCAAAAGTATATTTTATATTATAATATACGTCAAGTATTATGTTGTGACTTTACGGAGTATGACGTATGTGTGAATAAAGGTAAAGTATAACATAACAAAGTGAAAGATAACAAAGATGAAAAGTGAAACATAATGAAAGAAAGAAAAGGCTTGCAAGCAGATTTAAAGGTGGATCACAACTCCTTAAGAGTTGTTAGTTCAACTGCGTGTTTTATAACTTGCGATTTTGACTAACCCGAGAGGGTTCACACACAGGGGGATCAGTCTTAGTGACTGAACCCATAGTACGAAACGGGATCCTTATCATTCGACCTCGGGCTTTGTGCCTAGATATGATACGGCTTTATGCCAGTTAGAAATAGGGCTTTGTTCCTAGAATGGTGGCTTCGAGCCATGATGGGGGGAAAAAGCTTAACATGATCTAGAATCAGTGATAGATAAAGAAAAAAATACAAAATGAACGATGAAGATAAAGTACGAAACGAATGATATAGATAAAGTACAAAACGAAAGATAATGATAAAGTACAAAACGAACGATAATGATAAAGTACAAAACGAACGATAAAAGTAAAGTATGAAACGAACAAATGGATAAAGTACAAAACGAATAAATACGTGTGATACTGAATGGACTTGTGTGAAAGTAAGGAAAGTATTTTAACAAAAAAATGGTATTTTCACGTATGAAACTATGAAGTATTTTAATAAAAAAACTAGAACTCACTCAGTAATGCTGACTTTTATGCATTTTCAGTTGACAGTTAATGGTTACTGAGGATGGCAAGCAGGAGGCTACTTGGCGGGGCAAGACAGGCATCCATTTACGCATGTTATTTTTGTTTTGTAATGCAATCAAAGAATGTTGTCTTTTGTAGTTTAACGATGTTGTATTGCATAACAACAGTAATTATTAATAAAATGAATGGTTTTTATCAATGACTTCTGCTGTAAGGTTTTATGAAATGTATGTTTAGTGCTATGAATGACCAACTATGAGGTGCTTGGGAATGGGGCCTTACATGATAACTTCCATAGCTGAAGATACCAAACATTCCTCATAAGAAGATGGACGGTATGATGATGTACCACGGGCGGTTAAAGAAGTGAGCACTCCTCATATTGAAAGTCAACTTGCTTAATTAACTAAAGCTGTAATGCAACTCATAAAAGGTAAGGAAGTTGAGCAAAAACCTTGAGCGTGTGGAATATGCTTACAAATTAGACACCCCACTGACATGTGTCCCACATATCAAGAAGATGTTGAAGAGACACAGGAAATAGGAGGTTATCCGGGACAGAATTCAAGACCTCCAGAATTCCACTAAAGACCCCTATTTAATATGCAAAACCATCAACAAAACTTTCAGCCTCGACAACAACAAGTAGGGAACTCGGGAATGTCTTTGGAAGACATAGTAAAGGATTTAGCAACTAACACGCTCATATCCAACAAGAGACAAGTGCTAGCATTAAGAACTTAGAGAAACAGATGGCTCAACTTGCAAATTCCATAAGTAAGTTAGAATCTCAAGGTAAACTACCCGATTAAACCGAGACAAATCCTAAGCATAATGTTTGTGCTGTTAACTTGATAAGTGAGGAGAGTTGTAAAAGCCTGAGAATACATGTAGTAGACAAGAAGGAAGATACTGTTATTGCAAATAAGGGGGATAAAAAGAATAAAGAAGCAAAGCCAAATAAAAATGATCAATTTATTCCTCCACCTTCATTCCCTTCAAGATTAAGATGTACTTAAAAGAAAAGGAAGAACAAGAAATCATGAAAACTTTCCAGAAGGTAGAGGTAAACATTCCACTTCTTGATGCTATTAAACAAATTCCACTGTATGCTAAATTTTTAAAGGAACTTTGCACGCCAAAGAAGAAGTTAAAAGGTAATAAAACGGTAAAGGTAAGTGAAAATTTTTCTGTTGTTTTACAAAAGAGATTACCCCCAAAGTGCAAGAATCATGTTATATTCACCGTTCCTTGTAATTGGGGAATGTTAATGTTTCTGAAGTAATGCTTGACCTTGGAGCCTCTTTTAACGTTCTACCATACTCAATTTTTTAAACTCTTAATGTAGGACGGTTAAAAAGGACCGGGGTAGTCATTCAATTGCCCGATAAGTCTATAGTACACCCAAAAGGTGTATTAGAGTATTTGTTGGTTCAAGTGAATGAACTAGTGTTCCCAGCGGATTTTTATGTGTTAGATATGAAGGATGATGACTCTCAAAATTCAAGTTCTATCTTGTTAGGAATACCATTTTTAAAAAATACTAGAACTAAGATTGATGTTTATAATGATACACTTTCTATGAAGTTTGAAGGGGAGATCATCAATTTCAACATAGATGATGCAATGCGTTACTCAAGCGATTTCTCATCCTTAAACTATTTAGATATAACTGAACCACTAACTGTTAAATGCATTGAGTTATCTAACCATGATGTTCCAGCTTTAGTGTCAAACAAGATTATTGATAAGGATGCAACAAAAGAATATATTAAAAACTTTAAGCTTGGGGAGATATTGATGGAGCTTTCACCAGACTAAATGATATTTCATAAAGTCTAGCCCAAGACGTTAAATAAAAGCGCCAATGTCTACCACCATAGTAGACTCAATTATATTCTTCAAGCATCGAGGACGAAGCTAGATTTAAAGTTTAGGAAGAGGTATTTTCTACTTTATCTTTGTTGTTCTTTTACCTAGTTTACAATCTTATTTTACTATTTTTTTTATTTTCTATGTTGCCTTTAATTTGTATATAGGTAGACATTAATGCAAGAAAAAACAAAAAAACCAAAAAATCAAAAAAAAAAAAACAAAAAAAAAAAAAAAAAAAAAAAAAAAAAAAAAAAAAAAAAAAAAACAAAAAAAAACAAAAAAAGTAAAACAAAAAAAGGGGTCACACATTTATACTCACGTGAAAGATTTTGAGAACAACATAAAAAATGATATTACCCTTTATTATGCTAATCATAGGTTATGTGGCAAAGAAGGTTGATAATAATAAAAAGACAAGTGTACCCTGTTATGCTAGTGCCATTTGATCTTGGGTTTACAATGATAAAACGCCTAATAGCCATGTGTGCCTAATGTCAATCTGATCACAAAAGGAGACCAAGACCTAGAAAAAATAGGTTGAGTGCCGAGTCCATCTGAGATAAAAAAAAGAAAAAAAAGAGGAATGAAAAGTCAAAAAAATAAAAAATAAAAAGACGAGAATTAGTTATATGATAAATAAGCCATAATAATGGCAAATCATTTGTGATCTCGCGTGGTGAAAAATTGACCACTTGCTCTCTATAGTCCTTGAGGTTATGAAGGTTTCCACCGTGTGAAGAGAGGTGTTGGCATACTTAAATGTCTAATTTAACATGGATTAATTGATATGAAATGATAATTTTGAGACTTAAGGGTTAGAGGATCATAACTAGCAAATTGGGTGTATTTGTTAATAAAAATCTTGAATGCCTCATTTGTGCACGATAACTGAAAATTAGCATAATAAGATGATTTTATGCTCATACTTCTTACACGGGACTAGCATGGGTGTTGCCAATATCTTAATCATGCTAATTACTGTTTTGTTATTATTTGTTTTCAGTTTTCAGTTTATTCATATTCTTGACTTCCTTGAGTACAAGGAAAGGTTTAAGCTTGGAAAGATTTTTTAGTTATATTTCTAGTCATTAATTATAGTAATTATAGAGTATATTTTGGCATATATTTTGCATTCCTTGCATGCATTTTTTTTATTTCATATAATAGTTGTTTTGGTGGAATGGAATCTACTTTGGTGTATTTTTGATGGTTTTGTAGGGTTGATGCGATCGGGATAGTAAATAAAGGTTCGAGAGACAATTGAGATGTTATGGAAGAAAATCCAGAATTTTAAAAGGTGCAAAATAATTCCTAAAGTTTAGGAATTATTGTTGAAGATGATTATCCACATATTTATTTAAAAAATAAAAAGATAAACAACAAGAAAGCCTAAAAATATAGATCTGGAAGTTAAATGATGAGGATAGAAGAGGGCTGGAAAAAAATTAAGGGGGTATCTTGGAGCATCTTGAAGAGATTATACTGAAAATCAAGTTCAACAAGCAAAAAGAGCTTTAGCAAATTAGTTCTTTTTATTGATATAATTCTTCTGATTGAAGATACTTAATCATTTGTATTTTTATATCATAAGTTGTTATTTTTATTTTAGTTTTGATTGATCTAGTCATCATGTCCGGCTAGAACAATCACAGTTTCAACATTAGGGTTAAATTTCTTTGATTTGGTTTGAACTTATGTGAAGTGTTTATGAGACGTTTTTATTTTAACAGTTTGCTTGCTGGATTCTTGACCTTAAACCAGATCTAATCCGGTACATATTAGATTGTTAATAAAATTGGCACTTTATTAATTTCTCTAATATAGTTCTTTAAGATTTAAAACCCTAATCAAGTTTTGATTTTTGATATAAGGAACAATTAACGGTTTGAGTTTGTCTATGAATTTATTCTCGTTATAGAATCACACAATCTAGTTAAGCATATCCTAACGGCGTGTGTGTCTAATTATAATCGATACTTCTATCGTTGCAACCCGCACGCTAAGATCCGAACAGAGTGAGCCTAGAGTAGCGGGTTGGCTCTAAACAAAGAAATGCGATTGATTAGACATTAGATAGAGTGGATATCTAAAATGCGTGATGTCTAGTATCGATACAAATCATTAATTAAAAATAGTCATTGCACCGTAATCGTTAATGATCGTAAGTCAAATCGAATAAAAAAACTACCTTAATGTTGGAATTAGTTTTTATATTTGAATTAATTTCACAATTTTAATTAACATCTTTAGTAATCCCTTTTTCACGAATTAAAAAAATACAAAAAAATATCAATTTACGTTTTTCTGGCAGAACCTTAATACGACCGCGTGAAATTTCTTTTACAGTTTTGACACGGTCGTATCAGATTGTTGGAAATTTTTTACTTTTTGCAATTTACATTTAATTTTAGTCTGTAATTAAAACTTTCACCTTCCTTAGCTCATAATCAATCAAAGTAACTGTGCTAAAACGTTTTTGGTATAAAATAATTGACACATACCCTTGAGGACATGAACCCTACTTCTGCTCATACTATTCTTAGTATGTGTGACCGTAGGTTCACATTATAATATTTTATTTGGTGGAGTCGACACCCAACAGATACTGTCCTCTGCTTCTTACTTTTCCAAGAGACTAGTGAATTACCAAGAAATAGACAGATTCCAGTAACGAACTTTCGAGACTCTAAACACTTCCCCAATTAGAGTCAGCTAATACAGGCATATTTAAATTATCACATTTTAACAACATAATTCCTTTACCAGGACTTCTTTTTAAATATCGTAAAAGCCTAAGAGCAATTTGAACATGACCTTCACATGGACTATGCATAAATTGAATCAAAAACTAAACCACATAACAGATATCTGGTCGAGTGTGTGACAAATATATGAGTTTAACAATCAACTTCTGATAACCAGTAACATCAACCAATTTATCACTGCTATCTTTACACATATTCATGACCATATAATTCTATTCTATAGGTGTACTAACAGGCTTACAAGCAGTGTAACCAAATTCATACAATACCTCAATGCAATACTTCCTTTGAGACAAGCATACACCTTTTTCAGACCTAACTACTTCTATACCTAGAAAATACTTCAATTCACCCAAGTCTTTAATCAGAAATTTAGATTGTAATAATTGTTTTATTTTTTCAATTTCATCTAAATTATTCCTAGTTGATATAATATTATCTACATAAACAAGTAACACACGAAACACATAATTGTTTGACAATATAAACATAGAATGACCACATTTACTTTGTTGAAAACCAAAACCTTTTAACACACCCACAAGTTTTTCATTCCAAACGGGGAGAATGTTTACAAACTTTGGTTTCATTCTTAGAATAATAACCCTCAGGTAATGACATATAAACATCTTCTTGTAACTCTCCATAAAGAAATGCATTATTCACATGTAACTAATATAAAGGCCAATTATTATTCACAACCAATGTTAAGGCACTCCTTACTGTTACCATTTTTACTATCGGGAAGAATGTTTCCTCAAAGTCTAACCCCTCTCTTTGTTTTGTAACTAATCGAGCCTTATATCTTTCTATCTCTCATGTAGCTCTATATTTCACCTTGTAAATCCATTTACACCCTGTAGGTTTTCTTCCTATAGGAGAATCAACTAGGTCCCATGTCTTATTTTTATGTAATGCATGCATTTCCTCATTCATAGGTGTAACCCAATTGGGATCTAAAACAACTTCTTTAAAAGTTTTTGGCTCACTACTTTTATTCAAGTTTGTTGTGAAACACAGATTATCCACCGAGAGATTAGAGTAATTGATAACTTATTCAAGGACATACCAAACCTTAACCTCAACCACATAATCAAGAAGTATATCTGGACCAGAGGAAGTTCTAGTGGATCTCCTTAAAGGAGTAGAGTTTTTGCACCCTCGGGAGAGTTACTCTCATCACTGTGTTGACTAATAGAATCTGCCACGCTAGTGTTATTGCCTTCACAAGGTTGCTGATTATTAGCCACCCTAACTGGACTAGAGATCCAATTGGCTGATGATTATCAGCCATGCCACTCGTTTCAGTCGTAACAGTTGGCAGCTGACCACTCTTAGTGAAGCTATCTTGAACCCTCTCCTTATCATCGGGCATTTTACCAAATTCATAAGTTTGGATTACACCATTATCAAAGAAATTAAGAGAGTTAATAGAACAGTCAATGTTTTCATTTGATTCTAAAAGTTTAAATGGAAATACATCTTCATAAAATTTTATATCCCTAGAAAATATAATTGTTTTTTTATCAAGACTCCACAATCTATAACCCTTTTTTTGGCTAGAATAACCGAGAAAGACGCATTTTTCAGCATGACTAGAAAATTTATTAGAACTGTTTAAAATAGTACTGAAACAAAAACATCCAAATACATGTAAGTGGTTAAGAGAGGGTTTAAACCCAAACACCAACTCATAAGGAGTTTTGCCATTAAGAACAGACGAGGGGGTCATGTTTATAAGATAAGCAGCAGTCAGAACACATTCGGACCAAAACCTAAGAGGAATACAACCTTGAAACATCAAAGACCTAGCAATATTAACAAGGTGTTTATGCTTTCTCTCGACAATACCATTCTGTTGTGGCGTGTAAGGGCATGTAGTTTGATGATTTATAACATTTTTCTTTAAATAACCATCCATTTTATTGTTAATAAAATGTGTGCCATTATCACTACTAATGTTTTTAACATTTTTTAAATTGGTTTTTAAGCAATTGAACAAAGATTTCAAAACAGTCATAAACTTCATCTTTTTGCTTTAACTGATAGATCCATACAGCCCGAGAGAAGTCATTGACCATAGTGAAGAAATACCTATACCCTTCTCTGCTAGACACCTTATATGGACCCATACATCAATATGAACCAACTCACCCACACTAGATGATCTATGATCACTTAGAGGAAATGGAACCCTATGTTGTTTGGATCTATGGCATACCTCACAAAGCTATTATATAGTGTTACGGTTTAATTTTAAAGTGTCTTTTAGAACAAATAACACTTGATCAGTAGGGTGTCCTAGTCTAACATGGCACAAATTAACAGACAAATTATTACTAGAGCACACCTTTACAATATTAGATGAATTACCACATAATTAAAGACCATCAATCTGTCTACCAATCACAAGGTTGCTCTTTGTAAATGAATCCTGAATATAGCAGTTAGTTTCATTAAAAGACATACTAACTTTGTTATCTTTAAGAAGCTTATGAACAGAAATCAAGTTAACACAACATTCAGGGACAACAAACACATCAGTCAGCATGATATATTTGGACAGATTTAAGTTTCCTATTATAGTTACGACAACACTAGTTCCATTTGGATGTTTAACATTAATGTTATACTCAAAAACATCAATTCCATTTAACAAACCCTGATCAGACATAACCATGTGTTGATTGGCCCCTGAATTTATTACCCAACCTAATCCCGACTCACCCATGAAGTTACTGGTGAAGTCAAAACCAGGATTATACATCACATTATACGGGTAGTCAAAGTTGGGTATACTTCCTACATTAGAATACTGAGACGCATCACCAAATTTGTCAATTAATCCTAACAATTTAGACACTTAGAAGTAACAGAAGAAGCTGATAGAACGTCAGTCTTATTAGATACTGAATTATTAGAGGATCCATGTTAAACCTAGAATTTCCTCTCCTAGTTCCTGAAGGATACCCAATCAATTCATAACATCTTTCGATAGTCTGTCCCAACTTGTTACAATGGGAGCATTTAAGGTTTTGATTTGGTCCTCTATTATTTTTCTTTTTATATCAAAAAACTGATTAGTTTTGGATACAAACCCCACATTTTGAGACTGATTTTTAGAAGAGGAGGAAGAGTTTCTATGAGACTCTTCCCTCGAAACAATTAAAAAAACTTCTTTAATGGTAGGAAGTGGGTCCCTAATTAATAGATTTGTTCGAACAGGTTAGTACACACTGTCAAGGCCCAAAAGGAACTGCATCAGCTTAATAAGTTGATTAAAGTTATTATATTCCTTAGAAGCCTGGCATGAACAAGAAGGAAGTTGAAGCATTTGATCAAATTGTTTTTACATACTATTAAGCTTATGATAATATTCTGAAACAGATGTCCTATTTTGAGTTATTGAATTAATTTTTTATAAAGACCAAAAATAACAGAGCCATCTCCTTTGTCATATGTTTCCTTCAGATCAGACCAGAATTCTGAGGATAATCTAGAGTACGCTTGACCCATATACAGTTCCTCGGACATAGAATTTAAGATCCAGGTGATAAAAATCGAGTTACATCTATCCCATTGCCTAGCAAGCACTTCATTATCCTTAGATTTAACACATATTCCATCAATGAAACCAACCTTATTTTTAACTTATAAAGCCAACCTCGTAGCATTTGCCCACAAAGTATAGTTATCAGTTACTTTTAGTTTTATGTTAACTATGGTCAATATGCTAGAGTCACTAGGATGAAGATAAAGAGGATCACTAGCATCCAGTTTACTTACTAGAGTCTCAGATATAGAAGTAATAGATGTAGAAGTAATAATATCAGCCATGACAAAAATCAACAACCAGATGCAGGCAAACAGGCACACGCACAGAAATCGATCAAGACCAGCGCCAGGTTTTCACACCACTTTAGTGGCACATCAAGGATTAGACAAGATCGATGATGCAAAAGCATACACCACAAGACACATAAGTGATGCATAGATACAAGAGCAGGTATAAAATAGATCAAAAAAGCAAGTAAGCAAATTCCATAGACAAGGAATGACTCTCCTTGTGCAACAACAGAACGGTACTCCTAACCCAGCCAAGATAGTCTACAAAAGAACTATTAGAAACAGAAATTAACAGACTAGAATGGAACGATCTCACCCAGGGGCGCCCAAGTTAGGGTATTTTAAAAAAACTTCAATACAGCTTTAAATCACGACTTCAAGCAGCCACAACTCCTTAAGCCGCCTTCAAACATAGAAACACCGACGTAATTCAATCACCAAGGAAACCCTAAATCTTCAGGGAAACTTCAGTGAACAATTATCAAATGAAGATGAAATCCAAAATACAAAATCTAGGATTTTAAATGAGAGGAAACCCTATATCTAAATAGATCAGATGAACTATATCAACAGCGGAAGAACCAGATGCTATCAGATCATGAATACTAGAGCCTTGTGCTGTGATACCATGTTAAAAATATAGAAACTAATATAGATCTAAAACAATGATCTGAATACAAACACTTAGAATCTCAAGAACATAAGAACTGAAACATCGATATGATGATCAGGAACAAAGAACTAGAAATACGAACTCAAAATGAAACAAGAACAAGGTTTCATAAAAGCAATGAAAACCTTAAAACTAGATAGATGAGCAAGATCAAGCAAAGAAAAATCTTTAGAGAGTTTCCTGAGAGCTAGGTGTACCACCAGAAAACTCTACACAAACAATATAAAGACTCGGCTGGACAACATCAACAGCCCGTAAACTGCAACAACCCATAAGCAACAGCAACCCACTCAGCAGCAACAGTAGCCCATCAGCAACATCCCACATCAACAAAAAATACAATTAGAACAAAAAACAATGATTTGCAGAATTTGTGTTGATACACGATGTCCCTAGTTTATTGTACTTAAACGCTTATGTCTTTCACTTCTTACACATATGTAATTCAAGAACAGTATTCTAATATGATATGTGTTTGGATGTTTATTTAACTTTGATTATATCATATTCTTATAACATTCATTATTACATGCTTGATTAACTATATATATAGGTTTGAGGTTGTTGTGCATAGTTCTGAGTTAACAATGATTCAGAAATGTGTTTGACTTAGTCTCGTGGTTATTCATGCTAATGGACCATGCTTATACACCAGTCGCACGACTGAACCAGGTGACTGGATCAGTCATACGACTAAGTCATAAGACTGGCTCAGTCGCACGACTGAACCATTCATAGAGTTCAGTCGTGCGTATGAATCAATCGCATGACTTAGTCGCACGATTGAACCATGCTAATGGCTCAGTCGTACGACTGGACACTGAAACCTATAAATGCCACATAATTCATGGAAAATGTAACACTTCAAATATTATCATACCCTAGCCGTCCAGAGTGTCCTAGTTCATCCATCCAACTTCAAAGTTCGTTCCTGATTGAGTTTTACTCATTCTTAACGTTTGTTTAATCGTTAGATCGATCAGGTTGTCATTCTGACTGATTGGATCGCCAATCAAATAGGATTCCGCACTATTTGATCTGGTTTCACATTGAATCAGTTAATACTCCGTACATACACGGTCCTAACAAGTGGTATCAGAGCCTTGGCTCGTGATTCTTTATGGATTCGATTGGTGTTCTTGTTAAAATTAACATTTTAATTCAAAAGATTCTTGTTTTGACTCAAAAAGTGTTTTTGAAGTGTGCTTGATTCAAAAGTTTCAAAGTTTTCAACTTACGGCAGATTAGGGTTTGTGAAATATCATTTTTTGGTGTCAAAGTGTTCAAAGTTTCGAATTTTTCATTCACAGCAGCTCCAGTCGCACGATTAACTCAATCGCACGATTAACTCAATCGCACGACTGAATTCCAATCGTATGATTCAACTGCACGACTAGTCTTAATCATATTGCTCATTCACACGATTAAGCTAATCCACACGGTTGAACTCATTCGCATCCTTCAATCGTACGATTGAACTCAATCGCACTATTGAACTCAGTCGCACTCTCCAATCGTCCAATTGAACTCAGTCGTATTCGCCAATCTCACGATTGACTCTGTCATATACAAAATTTTTCAAGTTTAAAACCATGGACGATCAAAACTCTGTGTTTAGTGCTGGTAAGGACTCACGGATCTAGAATCTATTACTTATGGAAAATGAGATTAGGAATCATAACAAACCAATTGTTGACTTTTGATGAATATCCACAATGGAAACAATGTTTTGAAATTTATCTGAATGGTGTTGACCCTAACTTGTGGACAACCATTGAGACTAGATATACTACCAGTTGGTGCTAATGGGGGTAAAGCTGACCTTGGGTGGTATGAATGAGGGACAAAAGGTTTCACATAATGCTGAGAAGAAAGCTTATGCGTTATTGACACAGTTAATCCCTAAGGATATCTTCCATCAGTTTTCAGAACATAAGCAATCGAAGAAGTTATGGGAGGCTCTGGAAAAGAGATACGATGGTAATGCAACCTTGAAGGTGCTAAAGGCTAAAGCTCTCAAGAAGGAATTTGATAACTTCTCACCTATAGGAAATGAGAGCTTGGATGATATTATAGATAGGTTTTATCATCTGATGAGTGAGCTGCATATACACGGTGTTACTACATCAATGGAGAATAAAGTAGCAAGGTTTGCTGATGGTCTGCCAGATAAATGGCATTCGTTTATGTCTAATCTGAGACAGAATGATACTTTTGCCACTTTAGACATTAATGATTTTATCTTGAAGTTAAGGGAGGAGGAACTACGGTTGAAATAAAAGTCAAAAAAGGGATCTTACACATAGAATCCTTCACTCTATAACGTTACTCCTACCTAGTTTCATCTGGAGCACCTCTTCAAACAGTGTTTGTTTCCAACACGTCTGGAACTTCTCAAAGTGGCTCTTCGGGAAGTGAATCTTCAGGTTCATCTGGAAGCCAATATAGTATCTCTGACTCAAATCCTACTAAGCTGAAGACTAAGAATCTGGGAAATGTTATTGTTAAAGTAGCAAAAGAGCATATGGATCTTCATGCTGCGGTTGTACACTCATATGATGGGTTGGTTGCTGGTAATATAGGAAACTGTCATCTTCCAGATGAAGACTATGAGTAGGTAGATGAGACAGAGTTGGAAAGAATGGATATCATGTGGGCTTTGGCAAGTGCTGTTAGAAGGGCTAAAAAGTTTGTGAAAAAGACGGGTCAGAATCTAGTTGCCACTAAAGACACAACATTTGGTTTTGCTAAAACACAAAGTTACATGCTATAACTGTGGTGAAAAGGGTCACTTCAAAAGAGAGTGCGTAAAACTAAGAAGACAGGAAATGGTAACCATTTTCCATCAATCAACCATCATGACAAAGAGAAGAAAGTGGCATTAACAGGTCAGGATTCGAAGGCATTGGTTGATCAAGGAGATGAAGGACAGGACTGGTCCTTCAGATTTATGTCTGATGGAGATGTAAATATGGTACTGGTAGAAGATCTTGATGATGGGTCAGCTAGTGAAGGAGATAACATAGCCGATTATACTCATTCAGACATTAAGCTATGGATTCTGTGGATCATTTGGTTAAAGATGAATTGACTGCTGCTAGCACGGAATCTCCGGTCATCAAGGAATCTAAGTTTGCGTTTATGGCTGACACCTCCAGCTCTCCACAGGTAGATTCTAAAGGTGAACTTTTTGATAAACATGCCTATGAAGAATGTAATAAATTTCAAGAATGCATAGACTTAAAATTTGCTAGGTTGTTAGATCACAATGAAAGTTTGGTAAATGATTTGAAATTATGCACTGAAGCTAATAGAGTGTTAAAACAAAATGAAAGCAGCTTTAAAGAAAAACTTGATTTGTTAGGAAAGCAACTTAGGGAAACCGAGGTTGTTGCCTTTAATAAAGCAAATGACATTAAGTTCTATTTATCAACAATAGAGGAAACTAAGAAAGAGAAAGCTATTTTGCAAGTTGAAATTGAATCGTTAAATCAAAAACTTCACAGTCTAGCTAGTTCCTCTCACATTGTTCAGAACTTAGTCAAAGAGAGAAACAGTGGGGAAAGGCTTGGTTATAAAGTAGTGCAACCACCACATACGATTCTTTTGAATACAAAATGTCGACCCATAAATAATAACCCTATCAACGATCATGTGGTGACTACCCCTCTAGTCAGTGATCCAGATTCCACAGATAAAACTGTGCAATATGTTACTGAATAGAAGGCATCTAGTTTTGGCACTACAGATGGGGCTGTCATTGAAAATAGGGATGATGAGAATTGCAATGCTACTCTTAGGTTGGGTTAAAAAGTTCATGTTTTAAAATCTAAAAATTCAGAACCAACTCAGTCCAGAACTTTTCATCATCAAAATGTAAAACCAATAAAATTTGTCAAAGAAGGTGAGAAACCTAAAGTTGAGAAGAAAGAGACCAGCCCTATACCTGCTCTCTCCCACACAAAAGATCTCTCAGACCAGTTGAACGGAGATCCTGTTATGGTTATGGAGAAAGAGGACATATTTCTCCTAATTGTCCTTACTATCAGACACCAAGAAGACGAATTGAACTTCTTCATGAAAATTAACCTATATTTTCTAAAACAAGATCAAATACCCCTCCTAAATACCAAAGGAAACATAAACAAGCTCCTGGCAATGCTATGTTACATCTAGGGATGAAAGCAAACCAAAGGTTCAAACTATAAACCAGTCGTCTGTTTATCACAAGCAGGCCTTACAGAAAACTAGTTTGTGGCAAGCAAAATCAACAAGTGCGTCTGAGAGTGAGGAAAAAATAAAGAAAAATATGTCTTCATCTTCCAAAGGACAGTGGGTGGAGTTTGTAATGTGTGATGCCTCTGGGAAACCCAAGCCAGTAAAGGCTTGGGTCCCACTCCTGAACTAATCATTTTTGTTTTTGTGCAGGTTGTCTGCTACAGCTCTATCACTAACACCTGGATTATTGATAGTAGGGCATCCAGGCACATGACCAGGAATCTGTCTTTGCTTTTCAATGTTAAACAAATCAAAAGGGGACATGTATCTTTTATGGGAAATAAAGGAGGTTATATTACAGCTTAAGGTTAAGTGGGAAATGAGAAAGTGAAGTTTGATAAAGTCCACTACATTCAACAACTGGAGAACAATTTACTTTCAGTTTCTCAAATCTGCGACAAGGGCTTCAAAGTTGTATTCAATAATAAGAGATGCAACATTCTTAAGAAGGATTATGTTATCCCTGAGGAGAAAATTAAAATGTCAGCTTTAAGATATAACGTCCTGTATGTCTTTGATATGTCAAAAGCGTCCACAACTGAGTCTGCTGCTTAGTATTTTTTGTCTAAAGCCACCAAGAGGGATTCTATTTCTTGGCACAGGAGAATGGAACACATCAATCCCAGGAAGATGAATCACTTGGTTCAAAATAATCTAGTTGAAGGTGTTACAGTCAAGAACTTTCAGCTTCTTGATTTCTGTATCTCATGCAAGAAAGGGAAGCAGGCCAAGAAATCTCACAAATCTAAGAAAGTTCACTCTATTGAGATTCCACTGGATCTTTTGCATATGGATCTGTTTCGCCCTGTCAGTATTAAAAGCATTACAGGAGATTGGTACTGTTTTGTGGTGACAGATGATTATTTAAGATTTTCATGGGTGATGTTTCTTAAAACAAAGTCAGAGACGTTTGAGTCATTCAAACATTTGGTTACTACACTGGTGTCTCTGTATAAGCTGAAAGTAAGGAAAGTTCATTTAGACAACGACACTAAATTCAAGAATCAGTCGATGGAGGCTTTTTGCCAAGAAAAAGGGATTGTTCATCAATTCTCCTCTGCCTATACTCCACAGATGAACGGCGTTGATGAACGCAAAAATAGAAGCTTGATTGAAACTGCAAGGATGATGTTGGCAGATTCGAAGCTACCAATTCAATTCTGGAATGAAGCAGTTGCTAATTGAAATGATCTCAGCCTCTAGTTTGATCAATTAGGTTGTATTCGTAGTGGATTTAGCACAAGAATTAAGCAAATTATACTAAGAACGCACGAGATATATCAATGAAATAGTAGGTTATAGAGAGAGAGAGGAATTCTGCAAAAAGGTGTTTTCTATTAGATCACACGCTTCGGTAAGGATTATAATTAGGTCATCTTCCTTTTATAGGAATAATGACGTTAGCTGATGTCACTTGATAGTGACATCAAACCATTATTTTAACAAACTACTAAAACTAACTAAACTACTGAAGATGTCAAACAGCTGACATCTTCTTACAAAATGCTAAGTGTTACTTATTACAACTGAAAAGAAACTACTGAAAAACTACAACAACTGAAGAACATACTCTTCAGTCGTTTACAAACTACTGAAATGGAAAATTACAATTACTAAAAAGAAAAAGCTGAAAGGTAAACCATCACAACAACTGAAGAATACTTCTTCAGCTGTTGTGACAAACTCTGAAGCTTCAGCACTTGTCTTCAGACTTTAACTTCAGATGTTTCATCAGTTGATGACTTCAGTAGTTGTCATCAGGTGATGTCTTTAGTCTTTGTCTTCAGTCTTTGTGCTTCAGCTGTTGATCTTCAGTACTTTGTACTTCAGCTGATGGTCTTCAGTACTTGAATCCTCAGCACTTGAATCTTCAGTACTTTAGTCTTCAGTACTTGTGCCTTCAGTACTTGTGCCTTCAGTACTTGAGTCTTTAGTACTTTAATCTTTAATTGATGTTCTTCAGTACTTTGATCTTCAGCTGTTGAGGTCTTCAGACTTTGTCAAAAAGCTGATGAAGCTTTCAGCAGTTGTTGTGATGTCTTGTGGGACTTAGAGGTTTTTCTGATCTGGCTCATTGGTTCTTTTGGTCCAACAAACTCTCCCTGAACCAATGCAGCCAAAACCTCTAAGCTTATTGTCGGTCCCACTTATTGTGGCAGAATGATTGGTCTTTTTCCTTCTTGATCAGCTTCAGAAGTTGACCCATATAAGCACTGGCCTGGGAAGAAGTCTTCAAAGATCTGATTGACATAGTATGGATGGGAACTTTGTTTTGGGGAACTGGACACAGAGTTGTTGTCCCATCTATAAGATCTACTTCCCTACTATGAGCCTGTAGGATTCTCTGGTGTAGGCTTCTAAAAACACTACTTGTTCCTCCATGGTAAGAACTTCTGCCTCACCCTCAAAGAATCCTTCAGGTCCATAGAGCTCTGAGATGTATTTGGCCTGTTTACCATTTTTGAGCTCCATAGTTGTTATAGCCCTATAGGCGAATTCATCAGGGTGATTACCCTCTAAGAACAACTGGAGCTCATTTCTCCTAAGACTCTCAAACCTCTTGTAGACTAACCCCTTTTTAACCACCCTATTCTCCAACATCTTTTGTGGTGGCAGGTTAGCCTGATAGGATTTCTTGAAATCTTCTATGATCTCCCAGGGTGATACTACAATGGCTAAAGATATCACTTCATTTATAATCCTTTTTACTTGGCCATTGTATCTCAGTGGAATGTCTTTCTTCATGATCCTGTGAGACACCTTGGGATCAGGCCAAATACTCACTTTGTCCTTTTGAAATTGAAATGTATGCCTTAAAGTGA
>BJCO01761525.1:0-17253 GCA_018326465.1 Flaveria floridana | reverse complement strand
GCATATGGCATTGATCCAAAATGAAAGAGGAAAGATAAGTGATGAATGTACTTACCCTAGGTACTGGAGCCAGCTCCGTGCCCAATGTTCGAGGTCTATGAAAGACCTCAGCCTCAGTTACCCGCTTTGTGCACAATGTTCGGGGTAACGTACATATCATCGAAAGTAATGAACGTATGAATGAAAGTAAGAATTTATGAACGAATGTGAAGGAAAGTAACGAATGTGAATGGTAATAACGTACATTGAATGAACGAAAGTTAAAGAATGAACGAACGAAAGAAATGAACGGACGAAATATAATAACACTGTACGAAACGGGATCCTTGTCACTCGAGCTCAGTAATCATGGCTGCGTTCCATGAAGAGGGTAAAGTTTGACAGGATCTAGTAGAAGTAAAAGAAAATGAATGATGAAGATAATAATGATATTACCTATGTGTACTTATGATGTGTGATCGCATGAAAGTAAAGAACGGTTTTAACGAAAGTAAAAGTATGTTTTAATTATAAAACTAGAACTCACTCAGCAACGCTGACTTTTTATGTGTTTCCAGTTGGCAGGTAAGGTTGCTGAGGATGGTACGGGGCGGCTACTCAGCTCTTTTGGATGACATCCATTTATATAATGATTTTGTGATGTATTGCAATAATATATATTTTGTAATTGAGTAACGATGTATTATTTTGCAAAAGCTTTTATGATGAAATGAGATGTCATTTTGATCGTTTCTGCTGCGATGTTTTAAATAACAGTATGTTTTATGTGCGATGAATTACCATCTGTAAGCGTCCCGGGAACGGGGTCTTACAGTTACAATGATGAAAGTATGGTTCAGATTTAAAATTCTATAAAAATTTATATGGTTATTTGTTTATCACGGACATTTTATGTTTAGTTTAGTGATTCTAGTTATCCTTTAAACTTGACATTTAGAGAACATAAACTGCTTTGCCGTAAAAAGAAAACCATCAAAAGATGAAGATGAGTACAAAACACTATAAAATTTAAGTTTTTTTTAATATGTTTTGGTATTGTATTTTTGTTAACAATTCAATGCAATTTAATTACGTCTATTTCAAACCGACCAGACCCGACTCGATCAAATGATCCCAAATCTTTTATATTGTTTCTAATTTTAAAAAATAGTGAACCCATAGGAAATAATTCATGGTTCCGCCACTACATGTACGGAAAAATTTATGTTACCCCTGAACTTGTGTTCTAAATCCGCCACTAATGTAGAGATCATTGGTTTAAATTGGTAATGGTTAAAATCTAATTTTTCCTATTATTTTCATATGTAAGTTTTGCTTAAAATAATTGTTTTCCATTCAAAAGTTTAAAAATAATTATTTTATTCTGTTAGTTCCAATTAAGTAAAGACCTTCATCAATTCTATTAACCTCATCAATGGATCCCATTAAAAGCCCTCATGTGCCCCTCACATGAGGTGTATTTTAATCAATTTAACCTGAAAAAACTTTTTTTTATTTGGGATGTTTGTTGCTATTATTTTAAGTCACCAAATACAGTCAAGTATAAACGCAGTGAAGAAAAAGGATTGGTGAAATTCAGGAGAAAAATGGGATGAACTTTGCCCTAGTAAAATCAAACAAACATGAGCAAAAGAACCATGATACTAAACAAGAATTTTGATGAAAAACAATACAAACTAATCATAAAACTGGTTAGGTTCGACCCTATTATCTTTTTGTCATATGTACGAAACAACCATGGTAACAGATTCTTTAAAGGATCCATTGAGGAATCGCATGTCTGTGAAGTCAATCAATAGAGGAGTCGTAGCTTGTGAAGTCGATCAATGATGAGTCGTAGCTTGTGAGTCGATCAATGAGGAATTGCAGCTTGTGAAACCAATCAATATAGGATTGTAGGTTTTGAATCCGTTTGAGTATAGAAGTCGAGTATGAAAAGTGGGAAACAAAAAGGGTTTTTTTTCAAGTAATTAACTAAAACGCCCTCATGGGAGAGGCACATGGGAGTTTTTAAAAGAATAAGTAGATACATAATGGATCAAAATCGTAACTTAATTGAAACTATTTAACTAAAATGTTTATTTTTTAACTTTTGAATGAAAATGATTATTTTAAGCAAACTATAAGTACTAATAAAATAGTAATCTACTCCTTTTCTTATCAATAAAATGAGTGTTACTAGATTTATTAACATGAATATGTCAGGTCACTTTATCTCAAGAAGCAAGATTCAATATGTGCTATCAATGTTGCAGAAGTCGCTAGGCGCTCCTAGGTTAGTCGACTAGGGAGTTGTGAGGCCTAAGATGGGAGTACACGGACTTGGTAAATTGCAAAAATAATTAATATTCAAGAGATTATGTACATGTCAATTATGTAAAATATCATAAGTTTACTAACTTTTATAATAGAACACGTGGATATCAAAATAGATCAAAAAGATGCATGTTCAATTATCAAAGTATTTTAAAAACAAACATTCATTCTAAAATATTTAAGACATATGAAAAATTTAGATTTCATCTTTCAATGTATCTCCATATGGTTCATTGATGTTAACCCCATCCAATTCATATTTAACCTAACCATTCAATTCCTCTTCATCCTCATACATAAATTCTTAATCATCAAGTTCTCTTAATCCAGAACTTCTTTGGTTTTCTAAAGATTCAACATCAAACATCGCTACATTAGCTGCCTCCGAAGGAACTCCAAACTCATATTCATCTACATTATCTTCAACAATCCAATCTTGAACTGTCATATCCTGGTGAAAGCGTGAAATGCTTTAGATATGACTAGTTTGTTCAGAACACATTGATCAGAATATTAACTAACAACACATAAAAACATAAACATATCATAACATAATACCAGTTTGGGTTACATTAATGTTAGTACACAAAATTTTAATATAACCCTATTACAAAACATATTAATTTAACTGCTATATCTTCAAAGACGATGGAAGTGAGCGTCCACCGATAGGCTAAGATTAAATAGATTAACAGTTAGATTCAGGCATACTTTTCCCACAAGTTCACCCCAGCTATTATACACATCAAAAGAGAACATAATATGGTTAAACATGATTACTTGAAAAAGCATACTCAAAATAGTCAACATAAAATTGGTGAGATCATAGGTTTAATTTCTGAACAAAATACATAACCTGATACAAAATAACAACCAAACTTACGTATAACATAGGTGATTCATAAATGTCAAATATAAATCACAAAAATCAGATAATATAGCATCACAACACTCATCCTATTGGTGCAGGAAATAATTTCCTAAGTAGCGCTATCTATATTACCCAACGGTTCCATATCTGAATTAATGGTTGTTAACATAACTGACAGTAAATTCTCAAAATTTTATGCATCAGTCAAGACAGTATGCTTTTTCTCCCAAAAACTTATAGATACAAAATGGGGCTATGAGTCTCACCTCGATTCCAGTGATAACCTATACAATTAATTATATGTTAGAAAAGTAATTTTCTTTAAAATTTTCAGCACATCAGTTACAAATTTTAAAATTGTAACTTATGATTACTCAAAATTTTCAAAAGTTTAATAGTATCATCATCAGAAAATATCAATAATCATATAAAAATTTCAACTAATAACTAATTTAAGATATTTTGCTAGAATTAATACAACTTAACATAAATTAGAAAAAATATCTACTGTAATTAATAAATTCCCATATTTTTTCAGACTGTTTACCTAATAGTCCATAGTATCTCATAAATTTCTTGATCAATATTTCATAGTACATATTTTACTGTGATTTTTCCAACATTTTAGAAATTCGCGAAAAATAGTAATATATTTCCAAAAATTACGAAATTTACAAATATTATAAATATCATAATCTTATAATTTATGTGAATTTTTCATGATTTATCTTACTATATAGATATTTTTACAAATTTTCAAATTACAGAACATTCTAAAATACATAACTCAGCCATATATGCAAATTTAATAAAAATTTATTCTACAATACTTATAAAATATAAGGATTATCATATAATTTTCCAGCTCTTTAACATAATTTTCCGGTTGATAATTTTCTTAAATAAATTATATAAATTATTTTACTTATCATAATCCTACCAAAATTTGCAGAATGTTAATTCTTGATATTTCTAACATGTTTTTAGCTTTTATTCCCACAATCACAATTATTTAAGTAATAAACCTAATTTATCAAGATTACACATAATTTTAACCTTTTATTTGTAACCTTTTTGTTTGATTTCAAAGTTTATCTTATTTTTCAGATTTTAAACCTTTCTTATTGAAGTGTTTGTAAAGTTTTGTGAAGAACTTGAATGTTTAACCAAAAGGGTTGGTTATATGTGTTTGTTAGAACACACATATGTATATCTTAGTTTGTTAGAAGATAGAACCTTGATTAGGAGAGAGTGAAGAAAGTTGATTGATAGCTTCTAACTCCTTGGTGAATCCAGTTGAGGTGGTTCTCCTTGAGCTTGATACTAGTTAGTTGGTTTGAAGGTGATGGTGTGAAGGTGGTGGTGGTATGCAGTTGTTTGGTAACCAAGAGTTTCTAGAGGTTTTAAGGTTGATTAGTGGGTTATATATTGGATAGTGGAACCGAAAGTTTATAAGTGAAGAAGAAGTTTGATGTGGTTGAGATTGGGTTTTAATAAACCAAATGTTGGAGGAGTTTTAGTGGATTTGTTCCACTTGAATATCATCGGATCATGACACCTTCATCTAGTAATGATTACTTAGATGAGATGTCCTCCTAAGAAATTGTCTAAGTGTCCTTGTAATGATGCTTTTGGCTGATGAGGTGCACACTTTAGAAGCTTGCCACATGGTAGTGAATATGTGGCAAAAGAAGAGAAAGATTAGTGTCCATAAGAGCATGTTGTTGTTCTTGATTCAGCCAAAAGGTGGGTGTTATTGTGGAAGTTATTATGAATAGCTCTAGGCGTAGGTTAGTAAGGTGGCAACTTGAGATGAGGCTTAATGTCTTAGTGGCTAGGTGGCGGTCCAAGAGCTTGCTTAGTGTCCTAGTTGATTAAGTGATTAATGACTTAGTTTTAAAGCTTTGATCGGGTGACTTAATCCCATAATGATCCGAGATTTAGATGCTTATGTTTAGGTTTGTTTGGTTTTTGTTATGGTATCAAGTTTCCTTGATGTCACTTTTGTTTTGTGATGTTTAGTTAGGTTTTGTATCTTAGTTAATTTTATGTATGTATTATGTTGTATCATTGAAATAACTAATCAAGTAATACCTTAATTAAGAAATTTAGGTATAAGAATCCATGCACATGTAAATTCTTATGCATGCATGCAAGTATGTTAACATATCATATATATATATATATATAATTACTAAAATACATAATATTCATAAGGTGTTCGTCAAATATACTCAATAGTGTAATATATATATGAAAATTTCTTAAAATATTAACTTGTCTAACCTTACTTTTTAGTGTTGTCACATTCTCCCCTTGTAAAAATAATTTCGTCCCGAAAGTTATTGGAGCGTAATTCCTAGAGTTGAGAAGGACTTATCTGATTACCGACTTCAAACAAGTAGGGACACTTCCTATTGATTTCATCTTCTCTTTCCCATGTAAATTCCGGTCCTCTTTTTGCATTCCACTTAATTTTTACTATGGGGATTCGATTCTTTCTTAAGCTTTTTACTTCATTGTCTATAATGGCTATTGGTTCTTCCACAAAATGGAGTTTCTTATCTATCTTGACTTCTTGAATTGGTATTTTTAATGTCTCATCTGTTAGACATTTCTTTAGATTGGATACGTGAAAAGTGTTGTGTACCTCGCTTAATTCTTGAGGTAAATCTAACTTATATGCTACAGGACCAATCCTATTAGTGATTTCAAATGGGCCAACATACCTAGGGTTTAACTTACCCCTCTTTCTAAATCGGACGATTCCTTTTGTGGGTGATATTTTTAGGTAGACTTTATCTCCGACTTGAAATTCTAATGGCTTTCTTCGTTTATCAGCATAACTTTTCTGTCGATCATGTGCTGCTTTCAATTTATTTTTAATCTCAGTGATCTTATCAGATGTTTCTTGTATCAGTTCAGGGCCTGTAAGTTGTCTGTCTCCTATTTCATTCCAACACAAAGGTGATCTACACTTTCTTCCATACAAGGCTTCAAACGGGGTTGTCCCAATACTTGCATGATAACTATTATTATAGGGAAATTCTATTAAAGGTAAGTGTATATCCCAATTATCACCAAAGTCCAATATGCAAGCTTGCAACATATCTTCTAATATTTGAATTGTTTTCTCACTCTGTCCGTCTGTTTATGGGTGGTATGCTGTACTAAGGCTTATCTGAGTTCCTAAGGTTTTCTGTAAAGTTTTCCAAAATCTGGATGTGAATCTACTATCTCTGTCTGATATAATTAAAATGGGTATTCCATGTCTGGATATAATTTCCTTCATGTAGATCCTTGCTAACTTTTCCACCTTATAGTCTTTCCTAATTGGCAAGAAATATGTCGACTTAGTTAATATATCTACTACAACCCAAATTGTGTCGTATCCATTTGTGGTCCTTGGTAGTTTGGTTACAAAATCCATAGTAATCTGGTCCTATTTCCATTCTGGGATTTCTAGTTGTTGCAAATATCCTGAAGGTTTTTGGTATTCAACTTTTACTCTTGAACAGACATCACATTTTTCTACAAATTCTCCGACTATTCTCTTCATGCCTGGCCACGAGTATTGGCTTTTCAAGTGTTTGTACATTTTGTTATTTCCTAAATGCACAGAATATCTTTACTTATGTGCTTCTTGTAGGATAATTTTTCTAAGCACGGTATTATCCGACACCCAAATTCTTTCTTTGAATTACAGAATTCCATTTGTCTCTTCTTCCAAATCTTTTATTTGTCCTTTTATCTTCAACCTATCTTTTTGTTAGGACTCTCGAATTTGATTTAACAAATCCGAATGTATCTTCATTCTCATAGCACGAACCCGTAATGGTTTAATTCTCTCCTTTCTACTTAAAGCATCAACTACTACGTTTGCTTTTCCTGGGTGATACTTGATTTCATAATCATAGTCACTTAATAACTCTACCCATCCCCTTTGTCTCATATTCAACATCTTCTGATCAAATATATGTTGCAAACTTTTATGATCCGTATAAATTACACACTTAGTTCCATACAAGTTATGTCTCCAAATTTTTAGTGCAAACACTACTGCTCCTAATTCTAAATCATGTTTAGTATAGTTCTTTTCACTACCTCTAAGTTGTCTAGATGTATACGCAATTACCTTATCCCGTTGCATTAAAACACATCCAAAACCTTGGCGTGATGCATCACAATATACTACAAAATTATCTGTTCCTTCTGGAAGTGCTAGAATAGGAGCACTACATAACTTATTCTTAAGGAGTTCAAATGCCTCATTTTTTCTTTCTCCCCATACATACTTCTTATCTTTCTGGGTTAATTTTGTCAAAGACTGAGCTATTCTTGAGAAATTTTCTATAAATCTCCTATAATATCCTGCTAAACCTAGGGATTGTCGCATTTCGGTTGGTGTCTTTAGAATTTCACACTTCTTTACTGCTTCAATCTTTGCTGGATCAACTTGAATCCCATCTTGGTTAACTACGTGTCCTAGGAATTGTACCTCTCTTTTCCAAAATTCACATTTTGAGAATTTCGCATACAATTTTTCCTTTCGTACTAATTCCAAGGTTAACCTTAAGTGTTGTTAATGGTCTTTCTTATTTTTAGAATAGATCAAGATGTCATCTATGAAGACTATGACGAATTTATCTAAATAAGGTTTGCATACTCTATTTATTAAATCCATAAATACTGCTGGAGCATTGGTTAACCCAAATAGCATTACAAGAAATTCATAATGGTCATACCTAGTCCTAAATTCAGGTTTTGGTATATCTTCCTCCTATACTCTAAACTGATGATATCCAGATCTTAAGTCTATTTTGGAAAAATAACTAGATCCTTGCAACTGATCAAATAAATCATCAATTCTAGGGAGAGGATACCTATTCTTTATGGTGACTTTATTGAGTTCCCGATAATTAATACACATTCTAAAAGTTCCATCTTTCATCTTAATAAATAGAACTGGTGCTCCCTAAGGTGATACACTAGGGTGTATAAATCCTTTATCCAACAATTCCTGTAATTGATTCATCAGTTCTTTCATTTCTGTTGGTGCTAAGCGATACGATGCTTTAGCAATTGGGACTATCCCTAGTATTAATTCTATTTTAAATTCTACTTGACGAGAGGGTGGCAAACCAGGTAATTCATTAGGAAAAATATCAGGATATTCATTGATAATAGAACACTTTCTAGATTTATCTTATCTATTTTTGTATCAACTATATGGTCTAGGAAAGCTAAGCATTTCTTTCTTAAACATTTTTATGCTTTCTTACAAGAAATTATTTTCGTAGCACCCATAGGTTTTTCTTCATATAAACAGAGAATTCTATTTTCTTTAGTCAAGGGGATTTTTATCATCCTCTTACCACATATAATTTCAGCCTGATTTTTACTTAACAAGTCCATACCCACAACAATATCAAAACCTCCTAGTTCAATAGGAATCAGATCTATATCAAAACAATATTCATCTAGATTTAAAGTACAGTTAGGAATGATTTCACAAGCTTTAATTATTTACCATCAGCTAATTCAATCATATACGTGTGCTTTAGTTTCTCTGAGGTTAGATTAAGTAACAGTCTAAATGTATTTAAAATGAAACTACGGGTTGCTCCTATATCAAATAACACTGTTGCGTACTGATTGTTAATGAGGAACGTACCCGTTACTTCCGGTTCATGCCGAGCTTCTTCAGCTTGCATTACGAAATCCCTTCCACGGGGGTTGTTTTGGTTGACTGGAGCCTTGCCCTTCAATTATGGACATTCGTTACGAAAATGATTTTCGTTTCCACACTGATAACAGACTGGTTTAGGGTTGGTGGGGCTTTTACAGTCTCGGGATATATGTCCCTTTTTTTCAATTATAACAAATTACCATCATACATTTACCATGGTGATATCTTTGACAGGTACTGCACCATGGATGACCTTCCGTCTGTGGTTTCTTTTCTCGTGCTACTCCTAAGAAATTCATTTATGGTTGTTGGGTTAATCTTTTCTGGGGGTTTCCTCCAAATTTTCCTCCCGTGTGATTGTCATTCCATTTCCTTTTCTCCCCTATTTTTGAATTACTTAAAGATCCATTTCTTATCATTTTATCGATTAGACTTCCTGCATCCTGAAAGGTCTTGGGCATTGCAGATTTCACTAATCCTCTTATTTGTGGTACTAATCCCTAAATATATCTTCCTATTCTTTTAGCTTCGGGGGTTACCAGATGTGGTACTAATCTAGAGAGTTCATTATACCTATCAGTATATTCTTGATATGCTGCTCCTTTCATTTCTAATGCCAAGAACTCAGTTTCTAATTTTTCTATTTTATTATAAGGACAATATTTTTCAATTACCATATTCCTGAATTCTTCCCAGCTCATCCGGTTCATGATATTCCTTCCTTTTGTTTGCATTTCCATTTTCCATCAGGATTGTGCCTCTCCTTTAAGTGAATGTAAGGAAAACAGTGTTTTGTAGTTGTCATCACAATTACTAATTTCTAACACCGATTCTATCTCATCGAACCAGCGCAGAGCTTGTACTGCTCCTCCTTTTCCATCAAATTCCCGGGGTCTGCATGACATAAAGGTTTTGTAAGAGCATACCTTCGTAACTCCATTAATTTCCTCTTCTTGTCGTTCCTCTGCATTGACATTTTCTGGTCCTTCAATTCTGTGTGATGTAGCTCTAAAATTCAGGTTCTGTTGTAGCTGAGCTATCAATGCAGGTATTGTAGCTTCTATTTGCTGATTTACTAATTGAAAAATCCTGTTGTTCTCATTTGTAGTAATGTTCACAAGAGTTTCCTCTCCGAGTCTGGTTCTAGGCCGGCCAACTTGCGCCGTTCTTCGTACGGGCTGAGTGTTTCTTTTCGGCGGCATGATTCACTATAGTTAATTATGATCGACATTAAAAAGTAAGAATTTATAAATTTTAGTATAATTTTGTCTTACGCATAACAGATAATGATTTCAAACACAAAAGATATATATCATTAAGTTCTTATTCTTATATTTTGACATGTTAGATTTAGGAGATAATTTTTAATTCTTACAAACCCAGTTCCATATCCTTGTAAAGATATTTTTCGTGGGTGTCTTAATTCCTTAACATCCTTCTGGATCTTCCGGATTCCTTGTTGTATTTTCTTGAGCTTTTTAAGGGTCTGCTGGGCAATCTCTATCTAATCATCCAGCCTTTGCCTTTTAGTTTCCTTTTCTTCATCATCAGGGGAATCAGAATTTTGTAATCCCAAGTTTTCTCCTTCCTTAACCCTAAACCTGTCACCACGTCGTACCTTTTTCCTGGGGGTCTTAATTGTATAACCTCCGACTGTTTTTGGTGCGCGTTGAACATAAAACTTTGGTTTGGGGTTAATCTTAATCTCGGGATGGAAAGTTTTCTTATTATTCTGAGGTTCTGGTTCAGGTGTTGTCTCCTTAAGATTGCTATGGTCTGAGCTCTCCGAGAGATCAGTTTCACTATGGTGACTGTCTAAATTATAAGCACTCGTAGCTGCATAGTTCTTTTTATAAATTTTACTAAAACAGTTAGTCAAATAATTTCATCAAATATTTCACATATCATATAGATGTATCATAAGAACGAATTTCATTCTGTAATTTGGTTGCACATAGAATTTAAATGTATATATGAAGTCACAAATTATTTTCCGTAAAGATTCGTATATGCACATAATATTTGTGTATATACTTCTAAAACATGCTGAAAATTTTGTTATTATACGAGCTTATGGTTATAGTCTAGGTATTCAACATACCTAATTCCCTATGACCAATGACTCTGAAACCAACCTGTCACATCCTGGCGGAAGCGTGAAATGCTTTAGATATGACTAGTTTGTTCAGAATGCATTGATCAGAATATTAACTAACAACACATAAAAACATAATACATAACATAACATAATACCAGTTCGGGTTACATTAATGTTAGTACCCAAAATTTTAATATAACCCTATTACAAAACATATTAATCTAACTTCTACATCTTCAGAGACGATGGAAGTGAGCGTCCACCGATAGGGTAAGATCGAATAGATTAACAGTTAGATTCACACAGACTTTTCCCACAACTTCGCCCCAGCCATTATACACATCAAAAGAGAACATAATGTGGTTAGACATGATTACCTGAAAAAGCATACTCAAAATAGTCAACATAAAGTTGGTGAGATCATAGGTTTAATTTCTAAACAAAATACATAACCTGATGCAAAATAACAACCAAACCTACTTATAACATAGGTGATTCATAACTGTCAAATATAAATCATAAAAATCAGATAATATAGCATCATAACACGCATCCTGTTGGTGTAGGAAATAATTTCCTAAGTAGCGCTACCTATATTACCCAACGGTTCCATATCCTAATGGTTGTTAACATAACTGACAGTAAATTCTCAAAATCATATGCATCAGTCAAGACAGTATGTTTTCCCCCAAAAACTTCTAGATACAAAATAGGTCTATGAGTCTCACCTCGATTCCAGCGATAACCTATAAAATTAATTATAAGTTAGAAAAGTAATTTTCTTTAAAATTTTCAGCACCTCAGTTATTAATTTTAAAATAGTAACTTATGATTACTCAAAATTTTCAAAAGTATCATCATCAGAAAATATCAATATTCATATAAAAATTCCAACTAATAACTAATTTCAGATATTTTTCTAGAATTAATACAATCTTAACATAAATTGATAAATATATCTATTGTAATTAATAAAATTCCAAAATTTTCCACACTGTTTATCTAATAGTCCATAGTATCTCATAAATTTTTTGATCAATATTTCACACTAGATAATGTATTGTGATTTTTCCTCATTTCAAAAATTCGGGAAAAATAGTTATATATTTCCAAAAATTACAAAATTTACACATGTTATAAATATCAGAATATTATAATTTATGTGAATTTTTAATGATTTATCTTACTGGATAGATATTTTTAAAAATTTCCGAATTACAGAACATTCTAAAATACATAACTCAGCCATATATGCAAATTTAATAAAAATTTATTTTACAATACCTACAAAATATAAGGATTATCATATAATTTTTCCAGCTCTTTAACAAGTTCAGATCTTCCGGTTGATAATTTTCTTAAATAAATTATATAAATTATTTTACTTATCATAATCCTACCAAAATTTGCAGAATGTTAATTCTTGATATTTCTAATAGGTTTTTAGCTTTTATTCCCACAATCATAATCATTTAAGTAATAAACCGAATTTATCAAGATTATACATAATTTCAACCCTTTATTTGTAACCTTTTTGTTTGATTTCAAAGTTTATAATATTCTTCAGATTTTAAACCTTTCTTATTGATTTTTGAAGTGTTTGTAAAGTTTTGTGAAGAACTTGAATGTTTAACTAAAAGGGTTGGTTATATATGTTTGTTAGAACACACATATGTATATCTTAGTTTGTTAGAAGATAGAACCTTGATTAGGAGAGGGTGAAGAAAGTTGATTGATAGCTTCTAACTCGTTGGTGAATCCGGTTGAGGTGGTTCTCCTTGAGCTTGATACTAGTTAGTTGGTTTGAAGGTGATGATGTGAAGGTGGTGGTGGTATGCAGTTGTTATGGTAACCGAGAGTTTCTAGAGGTTTTAAGGGTGATTAGTGGGTTATATATTGGATAGTGGAACCAAAAGTTTACAAGTGAAGAAGTTGGATGTGGTTGATTTGGGTTTTAATAAACCGAATGTTGGAGGAGTTTTAGTGGATTTGTTCCACTTGAATATCATCGGATCATGACACCTTCATCTATTAATGATTACTTAGATGAGATGTCCTCCTAAGAAGTTGTCTAAGTGTCCTTGTAATGATGCTTTTGGCTGATGAGGTGCACGCTTTAGAAGCTTGCCACATGGTAGTGAATATGTGGCAAAACAAGAGAAAGATTAGTGTCCATAAGAGCATGTTGTTGTTCTTGATTCAGCCTAGCGGTGGGTGTTATTGTGGAAGTTATTATGTTAGCTCTAGGTGTAGGTTAGTAAGGTGGCAATTTGAGATGAGGCTTAATGTCTTAGTGGCTAGGTGGCGGTCCAAGAGCTTGCTTAGTGTCCTAGTCGATTAAGTGATTAATGACTTAGTTTTAAAGCTTTAATTGGGTGACTTAATCCCATAATGATCCGAGATTTAGATGCTTATGTTTAGGTTTGTTTGGTTTTTGTTGTGGTATCAAGTTTCCTTGATGTCACTTTTGTTTTGTGATGTTTAGTTAGGTTTTGTATCTTAGTTAATTTTATGTATGTATGATGCTGTATCATTGAAATAACTAATCAAGTAATACCTCAATTAATAAATTTACGTATAAGAATCCATGCACACGTAAATTCTTATGCATGCATGCAAGTATGTTCACATATCATATATATATATATAATTACTAAAACACATAATATTCATAAGGTGTTAGTCAAATATACTCAATGATGTAATATATATATATATATATATATATATGACAATTTCTTAAAATATTAACTTGTCTAACCTTAATTTTTAGGGTTGTCACATAAACCTCACTTGTATTATTGGCTAATAATACTTCAATGCCTCTAGTCTTTTTTCCCCATCAAATTTGCATTAAATTGAACCAAAACATGATTGTTCAATTTACTCGCCTCTAGTCTATTTCTTTACTTCAATGCCTCTAGTCTTTTTTTTCCCATCAAATTTGCATTAAATTAAACAAAAATATGATTGTTTAATTTGCTCGCCTCTAGTCTATTTCTTTTCTTTATACATGCCTACAAAATTAAAGTTAATCAATAAATGATCTAATAAATAATCATCATACGACTATATGGGGTACTTGTTGGATTAATTTTGATTGGGTCAAGTCGGGTCACGGTTCGAACGGGTCAGTTAGTTTTAAGTAGTTTAAAGTTGACAAAGTCATGGGCTAGTTGTGTAATTTGGTAACTTAAAAACGTGAGAAAATACCAAGAAGATAGGAGTCAATTGTTCCCATGATTTAGTCCATGTTCATGCTTGTAGTTTATATAGATGTATGTTGATTCTCGAATGAAACAAGAGGAGAGAGTTGAGCAGTAAAATTATCTTTTGTGTGTGTTTTTAGTATGCGTTTCTTAGGCCTGAAACCAACAGTACTAGTGGGAGTTGTTGATGATAGTACTACTACAACATCATAAGACAAATATGACTAAGTTACAAAACACACAAATCTAACATTAGGCTACTGTAGCAAAAAAAACCAATTATCAAAAGTCCAAAACATAATTAAGTGATTAACACAAATAGCTAGTTCATTACTACGAACCTAAAAACAGAACCTTGATTAAATTTACTTACGTACCGATCAACCTAATTCTAATTTCTGAAACATAATTACCAAATCTCAGAAACACTAGGCTGCTGAAAACATACCAATTACAAAATCTAACCGGCTAACATTAATATTCAGCCTACTGGAATTGGAAGAAACAAAAGTAGGCAAATATTAGGCAAAAAACATAGGAACAAACAATCTAGTGAATTTCATTATAAATCATGCATTATGCTACTGGAAACAAACAATTAGACCAAAACAATGAAACTCCGGTAGGTTTCATCGGATAAAAACAACAAAACTATATAGGTACCAACAAGGCTGGTGATGAATGATTATGCCATGAATGATGGTTGAATCCACAATGAAGATTTAAGGCTGCACTGAATGAAGATTCATGTCAGCAAGCCTTCGATGTATGAAGATTTAAAGCTTCGATGGTTAGGGAAGTCAATTGTTTGAGTTTGAACTTTTGATTTTAGATGTACTTTTTCTTCCCCAAACGAAGTATGTAGGGAAAACAAGTTTTTTTTTAATATTTTTAGGCTCAAACTCCGCCATTTGACTCATTGACCTTGGGCGAGATTGACCGACGAGAACCGAGTATGGTGATTATTGACCGAGGTTGACCGAATCCCCCGAGTACTAGCCCGAGTAGGTCTATTTTTACAACACTGCATGCTATACAACATTAGTAGCTATCAATATCAAATATAACACTGATAACAAAATGGTGGTGGATGTTGAGGAGAGATCTAAAGCCTTTATGGGCTAAATACATCAATCAATACACGCTCTAGTAATCATTACTTTGGTAAGCTAGCAAAGTAATATTTTTCTGGTGAGTGGCGTAACATATGCAAATCAAAGAAAGACTAAGTGAATGTTTGGAAAAGCGCATTCTAACTTTTTAGAGCGGTAAAAAGATAAAAATATCTTTCCAGAAGTCACTAAAAGTTATAATTTATAACTTTTGGAGGGGTATTTTTGTCTTTTTACCCCTCCAAAAAGTCAAAAAGGACTTTTTAAAAGCCCAACCAAACAACCCCTAATTTACAGAAGGTTGTATTCAATGTTAAGATCATTTTCGATAGTTTTACCATAAACCTTCTCACAAAATTTCGACAAAATCATTTCGTTGCTAAATCAACGACAAAATTCCCACAAACAATTTCCTAAACTTTTGTGACACTTTTGCGAAAACATATTCACAAAGCTAGTTCTAAATTATCTTTTTAATTAACAAAAACAATAGTGACATCAATATTTAATAGAGTTAAATGCTTTTTTAATCCTTGAGGTTTCATAGAAATACTATTTGAGTCCAAAAATTTAAATTACATCCAAATATTTCACAAAAAATATTATTTGAATCCATTTAACTACTTCTAATTAACAACGTTAACTTTTTTCGTTAAATTTTTTACATTAGGGTATTTTTTTCAAAATGAGTGCAAAATAAAAAAATCAACACTGCGTGAGAGGTTTTATGCATTCAGTCTCGTTTGATAATCAATATTGCAATTTGAAGATACCAACTTGTAACACCCGCCTCTCAGGGCTCACCCTGGGGAGTGTTACGTATTGGATATACAGAACACATAAGAATTATAGAGCACAACGGAAGTCTAACTTTAATTATACATCAAAAGCGTATAATACATCTGTTATAATAGATAATACCATTACATCAGTTTAACTATACTAGAGATCCAAATCTTCAACAACATTCTAGAACTTTATTTTCTCATAAACTAGCTCGTAATCTTCAATCCCACTTGGCACCTAGGATGTGTGTCCATAAAATAGAAAACATTTGGGACTTAACATAAAGGTTATGAGTTCATAAACATGGCATTCTTCAAAATTCAAAACATGTTATTATTGACTATTGCATCAAGCAGATACAACCATGGCAGACAGACAGGAACAGAGTAAGCATAGTATAAATTCACATAACCAGGTTATGTATACAAACTCCACTGGCTAAAGCAGAATCATACAAGCAGCCCTCAAGCATCCTATCAACCATTGCCACATATCACAGATGCTATTGATAGTCAATTCTTCAATTATTACCAGTTATCAGAACATTACATCCCGTTTTAGAAAATAGTTCAGAGGAACTCACCTCAATCAATCAAGTCAGTGATATCGTCTGCTCAGGTTCACCGCTATCAGGTATTATCCTATAGGGAAAATAACATTATTTAAGCTATATTCTAGCTAGTAACAATTTTAGGGATGATTCGTTATCTTTTTCTATTTGTTGGTTTTATTCGGGTACTTTCTTTTATCCTATGCCAACCCTTTGTTACAACCATTATTAGTTGGCATAACTCGGGCGTTTCCATCATACCCGAGCCAACCCTCGGGGTTACACAATACCTTCCCCAATAATAACCTTAAAGTCTAATAATAATAATAATAACAATAGTAATAACTACAACACTAAAAATAACAAATAATAATAATACTAACTATAACAATAAAAATAACAACTATAATAATAATAATAATAATAATAACTATAAAGATGATAATTATAATAATATTAATAATAACTATATTAATACTAATACCTATAATGATAATAATAATAATAATAACTATAAAGATGATAATTATAATAATATTAATAATAACTATATTAATACTAATACCTATAATGATAATAATAATAATAACGACTATAATAGTAATTAAACATAACCTTAAAC
>BJCO01761521.1:0-15614 GCA_018326465.1 Flaveria floridana | reverse complement strand
GACGATGATGACGACGATGACGATGACGATGACGATGACGATGACGATGACGATGACGATGACGATGACGATGACGATGACGATGACGATGATGATGATGATGATGATGATGATGATGATGATGATCATGATGATGATGATGATGATGATGATGATGATGATGATGATGATGATCATGATCTTGATGATGATGATGATGATGATGATGATGATGATGATGATGATGATGATGATAATCATGATAATAATAATTATAATAATAATAATTATTATTATTATTATTATTATTATTATTGTTATAATAGTAACCGTCAACCATCAATTTAATAAACATTATAAATAATAATTAATATTAGTTTTCTTCTCAAATATGGATGTCGACCCTGTGTTTATTCCCGGGATTAACGACCACCCACATCTTTAGTTTGACGAGGGGACTACGCCATTTGAGCGGTTCAGGACCCTGAGAGGATGACCGCCAGCACCGGGGACTGTTTCTCACATTAGTGGTTAGACCTCGTTGGCGAGCGCGACAGGTTTATGGAGATTATAGGCGAGGACAGCCCGTGGGAGCAGATGTTTAGCATGGATTTACCTGCCAATCGAGAGCTTACGGTGGAGATTTACTGCAGGTTCACCTTCCGGCCCTGTGCGCAGGAGCTTTCGGAGCTAGAAGAGGATGACATCGCACATGGTCGTGAGGTCGCGGAGGTGTCTTTCAAGATGTTTGGGGCCCTGCATCGCATGTCACTTAGACTATTCACTGTCGTCAGCGGCCTCTATACGGAAAAGGAGACCCGACAACCGATCTAGACCACGACTGTGATTCAAAGGGATGATGACTCTGATCAGGTCTGGTGGCCTGCGATTGGTGACGGCCGGTACGATGTAGATTCGAGGTCCTCACACATACGAGACTCTCTATATCTTTACATTCACTGACTGATCGCCACGTCGGTCGCTGGACGTGGGGCGGGGACCGACAGGGTCAATACCGCCGACCTCTTCTTTCTCCGATGTGTATTCACACACCGACATTGCTACCTCGCACATGCTCTTACGGATTACTTTGCCAGCTACTATCCCAGGAAGGTGCGAGGGGTATTGGTGGATGGCATCATCGTCCGCCAGATAGCTCGGGGCCTGGGATACGAGCATGCCATGTCCCAGCTTCCACTACCTGCGACGCCTGTGCGCGTGGCGGGCCAGGCCACCATCACCGGGATGAGGATCGCATGGAGGTTCGACGACGACACGTGGCACCTGGTGTCGAGATTCCATAAGCTAGTGGCAGCCCGAGCCGTTGGTTGACTCCCCCAAGTTGGCAGGGGCCGAGGTCCAAGTTCAGCCTCTTCACCAATCGGTTGGTGGCGGGGAGGATCAGCCCATTCCTCCGCCGGATGACTAGGACCCGCCGTAACATCCTCAACGCGTGTACCATGCCGTGCGGTTGCCTGCTCACATTGTAGATATGCTTATGGACACGTAGGCTAGGGTCACTAGGATGGATGACCGGCTCACACTGGTGGAGGATATGATGGACTGGGTCATCCAGCACATGGTCACAGACTATGCCACATCCGGTATGCCGTCATTGTCACTGCCACCTAGACGGTTAAGCCATGACGGTGCTAGCATCTCTGGCGCGGACGGGTCAGGTCAGGGCAGTGATGCGGACGTGGAAGGTTAGATAGATATTTTGTTTGTATTTTGTTTCTTTTTGTATGTATAAACTCGTTGTATTTATATATACAATTATAGTTATAATGCTTTTGTTGTATTTATGATGGTTTCTATATTTGGTTGTGTTTGTTTAGTTGTGTTCGTTTGTTTGTAATGGTAATTATGTATGAGGTTTGTAATTTTGATAATGTTAATTGTACATGTATGAACCAACTTTTTATGTAATTGTATAATAACAACCGATTTTTACAAACTCGTAATTTGATAAAAGTAAATTAAACACAAACCGTCACATTAATAATGACAACCGATTTTTACAAATTCAGAATTTGATTAAAAAAAATTAAAACACAAACCGTCACATTTATAATAACAAGCATTTTTTACCAATTGTTAGCGGTGTTATGCTATAATCGTATTCGATATCAATATTTGTTTTTACGGTTTCGATGAGCTAAGCGATGACGATCAAACAGAAAAAATACTTGTAATATGATTAAATAAAAATATACACACAACCCAAACTCGTATGTCACGATTAGGTTCAATCGTTTGATAAAATAAAAATAAACACTAACTAATATGATTAAAAAATTTAAAATATTATACAAAATATGTCACGGTTTGCCCAAAACGTAATATATACACTACCACCAAAACCCTAAACCCAACTTAAAACCACCCACTCCGAAAAATAAACTCCCCATATATAATTAACCCAATCCCGAGGTGTTAAACATTATTTGAACTCTAACAGTCAAGTTAAGCCCAACCTTGACGGTCAGTGTCTAAACCTGACCTAACGGTCACGGTTAGACCAAACTGTGACGTTTAGGTCCGCTTTTCTTCAAATTCCCTACGGTGCGTCTAAAATTCTTGTTATTTTTTATGTTAATAACATGTGACATGAATGATGTAAGAAGATAACATATGACAATGATAGTATGAGAATATAACATGTAGCAAAAGTTTATTTTGTTTTATTAAAATAAATTATAAGTACATAAAATTGTATAACATGTATATGAATATAATTATTTTTTTTTTCGCTACTTACACACTAAATCGTATACCCAAAAATCTGTAACTGCAAAACGCTTAAATAAACATTATAATTTAAAGTTAGTAAAAAATCGGATTTTCATCTATATTTCAAATTTTGTATCATTTAAATTATGTCGTATATATATGTATATTAATTAATGCTAAGCCGATAGCTCATCTTCATCTAAAAGTAATAATTAATAAACTTTTTTTCTCATAACCTTACACACTTTATACTCTATATTTATTTTATTACTAAATTCACACACATGTAAGATTTGAACCTAAAGTCATTTATATTGACAATACACCATTTTCGTTAATAATGTTGGATCGAAGAAACGCAATAACATTAAATTTATTAAAAAGAAAACCACGCAATCACAAAAATCCTACATCTCTATTTATAATTATGGGCGCAAACGAGCCGAGTCGAGTCGAGCCCGAGCTCGTATGGGCTCGAGCTTGGCTCGTGATAGCTTAGGAGAGCTCGAGCTCGAGCTCAGCTCGTTTCGAGCTTTATTTTTAAACCTCGAGCTCGCTTCGACAAATACTATTTCAAGCTTTAGCTCGGCTCGGGCTCGGGCTCGACTCGTTTATTTATTTAAAAATTATTTTTTCCTCGAGGTGCATTTAGCTGTCTTACATGAGACTCGCGATATTACCCACTCCATGGCAGTGGCCGACCAGTAGGTCTTTTGGGCATTCATTTATTTTTATATTTAATTTTGATATATATTTATAATTATATATTTTATAAATAAAATTATACATTTTTTTAATTGTTTTTATCATAACTTCATAAATAATAAATATTATTTATATAATATATTTAATAAATTAAATAAAAAAAATATACAAAGCTCGTTTAGGCTCGCGAGCCGGCTCGAGCTCGATACATGAAGCTCGGGCTCGGGCTCGATAATTAAATGAGATTTTATTCAAGCTCGAACTCGGCTCGAGCACGATAAAGCTCGGCTAGTTTCGAGCTTTTTATCGATCCGATCTCTAATAGCTCGCGAGCGGCTCGGCTCGTCTTCATCCCTATTTATAATAGACAAACTTGCCTTGTACTTCAACTCTAATTCCCCATATAACTCAACATATTAGTAAAATAAACTCTAACAATTATCACTTAACACTTATAAATACACTAATACTAATAATTATCTTCAAATATTTTTTTCATTTATCTCAACTTTCCCTCTAAACATATCTCCAACAAATTAGGGTTAACTCTAGCATTCTTCCCCTTAATTCTGATTTATGCCACCTAGATCTTGAATTCCTAACAAAAACCGTAACTCATCTACTTTAGTTCTAGGACCGCTTGTCTAAACTTCTTTCTTTCGATCCAACCTGCCGTCACACAGATCATCATATACATTTGCATCACTCGATCTCGGCACCTCCATCTCGTTCATCATCATCATGATCGTCTCCTCAACACCTTTTGTTGTTCTCCTCTTTTCTGTTTTTTCCAAGACTATCTCAATTGATTTCAACAATTGGCTCACACAGAATGTTGTTTAATCGCATATATCAACTTCTTTCTATTGGTCTTTTTCGGCTCATATAGAACATTTTCATGGGCTTACTAGAACTTCAGTCTTTTTGGCTCATGCCAAACCATCTCTTCTTGGCTCACACAAAGCCTCTTTGGTGGTTTTGATATTTGGCTCATATAAAATCTCTTTAGTCTTTCTCTTGCTCGATCTTCATGACTTCTTTTCAATGATATACCAATTATTGAAAATATTGGATCGAACAAACACAATAAACATTAAATCAATTAAAAACAAAACCAAATACATTACAAAATCATACACCTCTATGTATAATAAACAAACTTGCTTTGTATTTTAGCTCAGATTTCTAATATAACTCAACATATTAGTAAATTAAACTCTAACAATTATCTCTTAACACTCAAACAAATAATATACTAATACTAATATTATTTTTTGAATTTTTTTTATTTATCTCAACTTTCTCTCTTAACATATTTCAAACAAATTAGGTTTAACTCTATCAACTTTATCATTAACATATTCCTTTTACCGGTACGGAAATAGTATTATGGAAAATAAGACTAAGAGGGATGTAAACTATTGGTTCAACAAATTTTGCGCATTAAATAAATTGTGACAAGTCATGAATAAAATTAATTCTCGCCTACAAAGTTAATTAGCCGCACAAGCCATTGTATTGATTTACTCTTTTATCGTATAGTTTTGTTTAAGTTAATTTAACTTTGAAAATTCCAATAGCAAATTTAGATTTAAATTAAAAGTAAATAACAAATATTATCCTTTAAGTATATTTCAAATTATGAATGTTATCGACAAGTACACTGTGCATTTTTTATTTAAAAACTTATAATGCTTTATGTATTTTATACTAACAAAAGTTAACTTTTTCAATTATCTTTTTTTGTAAACCACCATTTTACCGTAACCTCTTAAATGATAAAATCTATAATATTTACTAATCTTTTATATTTTGCCCTTCTTTTAACTTTATTTACTGTTCTTTTTTTTTAATTTTTTCCTCTTTTATAGTCACTTTTATTTTTATAAACTTATTTTAAAAAAATGATATTTGCCCTTTGCCCTTAACAATAAAAATGATAAAATGTGTTATTATTAATCTTTTGTTTTCCTTCTTTATGTTTTTCAATTATATTTTCTTTACCCTTATTTATTTTTAGCCACTTTCGTTTAAAAAATCATCATAAATATTAGAAATAATTTACTTTTATTTTTTTATAAAATGTAATTTTATTTATAGTTTTATATTTTTTAACAAATTTCTTTTCATTTGTTCACTTTGTTCATAACCTTTGTAAAAAACTAACAGAAATTAAAAAACTCGATTTTTAACTTTTTTGGTATAAGATTTTTAGTCGTTTCAATATTTGGTTTAGCGTTTATATTCAAAACTGGTTAGAGAAAGTAATATTTTGGTTTATGATATGAATTTTTAAATTTTTTATTCAATCAAATGGTTTGTTTTTAAATATAAATATAGTGTGTTTGCTCGTAACTTTAATTTAAAATAAAAAGTAAATTATAAATTTTATCCTTTAAGTATGTTTAAAATTATAAATTTTATCCTTAAATTTTAATAAATACAATGACTGTATTTGAAAATTTATCATTATGTCCTTTCTAGTAACTAAAATTAAATTTCTCTGTTAGATTTATGTTAATGGATCACTTTGCCCTTATTCATTAAAGGACGAAATCTACAAATTTTATCAATCTTTTACTTGTTTTATTTTGTTTACTTTATTTTTTAATCACTTTTTATGTTATACATTTATCTGAAATATTATTAATTAATTATTTTAATCTTTTTTTATAACATATACTTTTATGTACAGGTTTTTAATTTATTATATTTCTTTTGATGTAAAAGTTAGTTATCTACCTTTCTAATCGTAAGACAACAAATTAGAGAGTTCAAAAAATATTTTTTTATGTTCTAAAATTTAAAGTAGCAATCGATTCTGTTTCACCATAGCATTTTTTATTACCTTTTTGTATAAAAATTTTCAACTATGTTAAATAATTTGACTTACCTTTTATATTATAAATCTATTAGAGACCGTATGATTTTGGTATGTGGCTTTTTATATTTTACTTGGTTATAGTTATTCTAAGTTAAGTTTTACGTATAATTAAGCTTTGATTAATACATGGAGTATTTAAGTGTTTTTACTATAAAATGTTCAATAAGCTTAATCGTAAAACCAAAACAAAGCAAAACCCTTAGTAATTGTTTTATTCGATTTCATTTTAATTATAAGTGATTTGGTTTTGATTTACATCGATAAAAAATCATTATTAACAGTTTAAATAAAACCCTGAATAGAAGTGTTTTTAATTAAAGAAAATTTGAATGATTTGATTATTTAAAAACTTCTAGTAGTTATTTAGAATCCTTTTAGTATATTTTATTTTAAATTAAAATTACGAGCTATTACACTATATTTATAGCTAAAAAACAATTTGATTGCATACAAAAAATCTAAAATTCATATCACAAACCAAGTCTTACTTTCTCCAACCGTTTTCGAATATAAACCCGAACCCAATAATTTGAAACGACAAAGAAATCTCGTACCAGAAAAGTTAAAATTCGAGTTGTCTAAGTTCTATTAGTTTTATTACAAAGGTAATGAACAAAGTGAATAAATGAAAGTAATTTTGTAAAAAAATAAAAATATATAAATAAAATTACATTTTATAAAAAAATGAAAATAAATTAATACTAATATTTATGATGATTTTTTAAACAAAAGTGGCCAAAAATAAATAAAAATAAAGAAAATAAAATACAGAAATATTAAGAAAGAAGATTAATGATTAATAATAACACATTTTTTCATTTTAAGAGTTAAGCGTAAAGTGTTCATTTAAAAAAAATAAGTTTATAAAAATAAAAGTGACTGGAAAAGAGAAAAAATTTTAAAGAAAATTAAAGGAAATAAAACAAAAACAAAAATAAAAAATAAAAAATTAGTGAAAATTACAGATTTCATCCTTTAAGTGGGTAAGGGTAAAATGGTATTTTATAAAAAAAAAAGAAATGTCATAAACCAGGATAAGTTTTCAAATAAAGTACCCTCAGTGTACATAATCAGCTGGTTGTTCCCAAAATAAAAAAAAATTAAGAACAAAAAAGTAATCATATGAAATTTAACACCAAATTTCAACACCAAAATTGTATATCTTTCCGTATTCAAAAGTTCAACCACTAGCCACAACTATAATGTTTTTCGTATTTAAGATGTTTTTCGTATTTAAGAGCTCAACCGATATTGCACCATAGGTCGATGTATTTATATGAGTTATGGGTATTGGAAGACAATAATTGATTTAAGATTATAATGAGGTATGTACCCAGCTATTTTGGTAATTCTTTTTAGAGAATTAAATTCTGATGCACTAGAAAAAGTTGCATTCCAAGAAATGGTTCAACAACTATGCATCTAAGTGATAACATGCGATGGCAGTTCTATATGTGACGATGATTAAAGTCTAACAAATGCTCATAAGTATTAGTAAGGTTAGTGTTGTAAAAATTCATTTCCTTATTTTAGATGCATTAGATTATGAAAATTAACTTTCTATTCATCTTAAGAAGCAATTCTACTTTTCTGTTTCAATACCCCTTTAGGGTTTCCAGATTTGCCATTATGAATGATTGTCAGTGTTCAAGGTGGCGATGTTTATGTTCTTTCTATTAAATACATGAGTTTGTTTCAGCGTCAGTTTGCCCAGTCCTTTACACACGCAATGCGCATTGGGGACAAACACTAGTTTTATAAAAAATATTAAAATAATTAAGCAATAATATTTCAAATAAGTTTATAAAATAAAAAAGTGATTAGAAAAGATAAAGTAAATAAAATAAAAACAAAATGGAAAAAGTAAAAGATTAAATAAAATTATAGATTTAATCGTTTAAAGGGTAAGGGCAAAATGGTCCATTAATTTAAAACTAATAGAAAAAATTAACCTTATTTAATAGAAAGAACATAAAGCTTGATAAATTTTCAAATAAAGAACGCTCAGTGTACTTATTAAAATTTAAGGACAATATCCATAAATTGAAACATATTAAAATGCTAAAATTTGTAATTTACTCTTAAATTTTAAATACACATATTTTTTTGGCAAATTGAAAAATAAGGGTGGTCGAGACGTCTTGTGGGTGTTGGAATGCTGGTTTAGGCTAGTAACTAAGGAACACTGCCACAAGTCCAGCAACTTTGAGTTCTGGGTAATAAATTAGGTTCGCGAACCCATGAATGAAGACAAAGTACTAGCCATAAAAGGTGTAGAAGAGGATTTCTTGAGTAGTTGAGGGTAAAAAACTATGGTGTTGCAACCATTTAGGATAGTTTTTGACTCAAATGAAGGGTATCATATCATTGGATGGTAGCTAGGGGAGAAAAGAATAAGAAAGATGTGTCACTTCCACTCTAAGTAAGGTCATAGGGTATACGCACACACTAAAGACATGAGAGCGGATGTGACATGTTAACAAGTGAATTATACCACTTCTTTGGCGTTAAAGGGAGGTTCCTTGAAGCTTTTAATGGCGTTTAAAGTGGACGGAAGGTCCTTATACATGTAACCATTTAATTTATATTTATTCTATATAACATTTAGGGGTTATGTGGGGGGGTTTGAAAGCGTGGGACCAGTTGATTGGTTTATTGAGTGGAGATGAGAGAAAAATATAGATAATATGATGCATACATATAATTCATGATCTAAGAATCCAAAATTATATGAAGGAGTAAATGTAAAAAGAGTCAGGATACAGATTGAAACATGCTTAACATGAACGAGGTTAGAACTATTTACAAAATAATTACAACTATAGTAGTAAAAGGTTAAATTCTATATTAATTTAAAGTTTAACATATTATTATATTTTAAATTGAAAACTATATATTAAGAACACAAATATATTATTTTTTTCTAGTTACTTTTGAAAAATAATTTTTTTTTCTCAAAAGAAATTAAAATAAAAACACAAGCTATAGTCAACCATTAGAGAATTGATTGAAACGCCTACAGAGGAATACTATATGTTCAAATGTTATGTCAAAAAAATCTTGTCCAAAGAAACAAATCATTTCTTTTTGACCCGTTTTAATAAAAAACCGACCTGCTCTATGACTAGCTTACTGGTTGGACCAAATAGAAAATGGGTCTAGGCATCTTGCATATGCAAATTTTAACTAAAGGCTGTTAGTGTTAATTTCTATCAAGGTAAAGTCTAAGTATATGTAAATATTTTAATGTATGTTTAGTATACTATCTAATTAAAAGGGTGGATGTTGTAATTGTGTCTCTTAAAGTATTCATAATGGATTCTTTATCCCTATTCATATAAGTGTACTAAAATTTACTATTTGTTCTTATTTTTTAATTAAATAATACTTTTATATATAATTATAATTATATTTTCTCTCTTCTTCACTCATAATCACTTTTAAAAATATTAAAATATTTATAAAGACTAAACATCGATTCCCCAAATATACAAATGAACAGTAAATTTTCTCTCTAATTCACTCACAACCATTTACAACAATTCCCTATATTATAGGAAACATACTCATATATTTATAGGAAATCCAATATGAATGCTCTTATATATACATCTATGTATCAGTGAAAACATTTATTTTTGCAAGATCAAGTATTGAATATATCCATGATTCATCTTTTCTTTCTAATCTTAGGCAATAATTTGACATTAAATCCGCAAGCAATTAAGGACTTACGAAAATGAATAGTTATGAAGAACTCAAATAAGAATTAAAACATAAGATTTTCGTTTTTTTAAAGTCTGAGATGTGTTTGACTAGAAATCAGATTGCCATCCCCAACCGCCTTGTTTTTCATTCCTCTATGATCGGAACCTTCGATCTTTCTATTCATTGGTATTGTCTGATTAGGATTAGTAGTATGTTTACCACACACTTGGTTTTGGTTGTTCAGGAAAAACGAGATTGCAAGTTCTAATATGATAACCTGTAATTTTCAGTTTAACATCGTTACCACTCTTCGACGTTTTAAATGAAGCAATTTATTTATTTATTCTTTTTAGATAATAATAGTTATTATTATTATACTTAATAAATACAATGGACACTAAACAAAACAAATTAAAATTAAACTTAACTAAACATAGCTAACGCAAATTGAAACTTAAGTAAACTCGGAGGACTAAAAATGTAAATTTCTTTTATTACGTCAAAATACAAAAATCGTAAACCCACCCCCTCGGCTCCCTTTCATAACCGACACCACCCACCCTCACAACCTTAGCATGGTTTCCCCTTGACGGCTGCCTTCCCCTCTTCATGGCGGTCGACCTCCGACACTTGTTCTCCCTTCTCGCGCGGCTTAGCTTCCTCAGTAGCCTTCTACCCGGCGACATCCCCACTGCTCGTGTGTCTCCGAAGCTTTCCGTACAATTTCCATTGCTTTTCCGTAGGTGATTGGTACGTTTTCGTCAAGTTATTCATGGCGGTACGTTACGGTTTAGTTCCGGTTACTCTTGCAAGATAATGGGTTCCGATTGGATTTCAGGTGGTTGTTGTGTGGGTGTCTATGTTCTTGCTGTGCGTGTATGTATGTGATCTGCGTGTGTGTGTCATGCAGTGTGTGTGATTTATATATATGTTTACGTTTGAATATGTGTGTTCTTTTCGTGTGTGTATATATATATATATATATATATATATATATATTGCAATGTTTGTATGGGTTTTTTTTCCTTTGTATGTAAGGGCTGTGATGCATATATGAGTGTATGTATTCTTTACGTGAAGGTGTATGTGTCACCATAAGTGGTACCATAATTTAAATAAAGGTGTGTACAACGATGTATGTTTTTGGGAGTAGGATTATAGTGGGTTGTCATTTGTTTTGTGTATGGCTGCATGTTTTATAATCTCACTTTGAGTACGTGGGTACATGTATATTGTATAGTATGTATGAGATATTATTGGTTATGTGTAGTATGATTTGTGTGTTCATGTATATATTTTATGTATGATACATAGTATGTCTGGCTGCATAGTTGAACCCCCATGCATTAATTTTGGTTCAATTATGTCATCTATATTGGAAGAGCCCAAGACCAACAAAGCTTGGGTTTCCAATATCAACTAACCATTTCACCTTATGTACAGGGACATCCATATGATAAAAATAGAGATAAATAGATTATGGATAGTGGATGCTCTAGACACATGACAGGGAACAAATATCTCCTATAATAGTTTGAACACTTTGATGGAGGTCCTGTTCAATTTGATATCCAATGGTAAGTTAAAAGTTGACAAAATAAAGTTTGTCAAACAGCTTGAACACAATCTTTTGAGTGTTTCTCAATTTTGTGATCAAAAGCACCAAATACTTTTCACAAAACATGATTGTATTATCCTCAAACCCGAGATGATAATTCCTCAGGAATTGGTGCTCCTTAGATCTCTCAGGACAGGGGATATGTACAACCTCGATATGAACAATGCTTCCCCATTAGGATAAGTATCATGCTTTATTTTCAAAGCTAATGGTGATAAGTTAACTCTTTGACATTAAAAAATATGTCATGTTAACTTTAAAACCATGAATAAACTGGTTAAAAATAAATTGGTACATGGTGTGCCAAAAAAGAGTTTTTCTGTAAATACAACTGTGTTGCTTGTCTGAAAGGGAAGCAACACAAGGCATCCCACAAATCCAAAGAAGTTAACTTTATCACCAATCCATTATACTTATTATACATGGATCTATTTGGTCCCATAAGTGTAATGAGCATTAAAAGGAAATCATATTGCCTTGTGATAGTTGATGATTTTACAACATTTACATGGGTATTATTTTTAAGAATTAAGGATGAAACTGCTAAAATGTTAAAATCTTTTATTCTTAAAATTGAAAAACAAATTGATCACAAGGTAAAAACAATTAGAAGTGATCAAGGGACTGAGTTTAAGAATCAAGTTCTTGACTCATTCTGTAACTCAAAAGGGATTACCAGACAATATAGTGCTTCTAGAACTCCTCAACAAAATAGTGTTGCTGAGAGGAGGAATGGACACTTATTGAGGCTGCAAGAACCATGTAAGCTGATTCAAAGCTGCCTCTAACTTTCTGGACAGCTGCAATCAACACTGTATGTTATATGTAGAACAAGGTTCTCATTGTTGATCCCCATGGAAAAACCTCTTATAAGCTATGGAACAAGAGGCCACCATGCATTGGCTTTCTAGGGTCCTTTGGCAGCATGTGCACCATACTTAACAGAAAGGACAATTTAGCAAAATGTACTGAAAAGTCAGATGATGCTACCTTTGTTGGGTATTCCTCAAGCTTTATAGCCTATAGAGTATACACCATTAAAAATCAATAATTTGAGGAATCATACAACATTATTGTAAATGAGCACACTCCTTGTGTTAAAGGGAATGGCCTGGCCATATCTTAGATTTAGAATTGTTTCCCAACTATTCTAAACTATCTTGTGAGAATGTTTTAGCTGGAATAGGGACTCAAAATGACTCCTCTGATGATCAACTATTTGAGTTACCCAAACCTATTCCAATCTCTACAAGTAGACATGAAGAACAAGCTCCACTACTAGAAGTCCTGAAAGCTTGAACTTCTCAGGAAATAGTGGATCTTTAACAAGTTTTTAGCCAACTGAGCCTCAAAACTCATAAGCTGACAACTCCAACACTCAACACCAAGCTGATGAAGAAGGAACAAGCAACTGTTGATGCTGCTTCATAGCAAAATACGATTGATGTTGTCACACATTCATTCAATCAGTGCTTATTGAATGAGTGTGAGACATTAGCTAGAACTAATATTCCCAATCCTGAGCAAAACTTTTTAAACATGGATCTATCTATGCAACTAGATGTGGTTCCTAGGCTTAGGATACATAACACTCATCTAGCTGAGAACATCATTGGGGATGTCTCAAAAGGTGTGAGAACTAGAAAGCAGACTCACAATGTAAATTTCTGCTTGTACTTATGTTTTCTATCTCAAATGGAACCTAAGAAGGTGGAAGAAGCTCTCAAGGACAACTATTGGGTTGAAGTAATGTAAGAGGAGTTGCTTCAATTCAAGAGATAAAAAGTATGGAACCTATGCCCATTGCTACCTGGCCAAGTCCCCATTGGTACCAAGTGGCTATTCAAAAATAAAATAGATGATATAAGTTTGATCATCAAGAATAAAGCCAGACTTGTCGGTCAAGGATACACATAAGAGCAAGGAATATATTACACTAATGTCTTTGCACCTGTTGCAAGACTTGAGCTTGTACGAATTTTCCTTGCTTTTGCAGCATCTAAGAACTTCACAGTCTATCAACTTGATGTCAACTCCTTATAGGTTACACCAAGCACCTAGGATGTAGTATGAGACACTGTCTCAGTTTCTTCTGAAGAATGGCTACACCAGAGGCACCATAGACAAGACATTGTTCATAAAGAAGTCTAGAAAGGACATGTTCCTTGTGCAAGTCTATGTTGATGACAACATATTTGGTTCCTTAAATAACCAAATATACAAAGACTTTGAAAGCATCATGAGGAATAAATTTAAAATGAGTTCCATGAGAAAGATAGATTCTTCCTTGGAATTCAAGTGAAGCAGATGGAAGAAGGGTTCTTCATCAATCAATCTAAGTATATCAAGGACATCTTAGAAATATTTGAAATGAAAGATTATAAGCCATCCAAGACACCTATACAAAGAAATCAAACTCTTTGTCCTGATTGCCAATCTGTTAGGGTTTGTTGGACCATTATCAAAGTTGTTTAACCATTTAAACAAGAAAAACACAGTGGAAACAAACCTTAATATATTGTTATGTAAACTGAAAATTAAGGTACATTATATGTCAACAACAAACCCAAGATTATAAGGATCATATATACGTGAATAAACTAGCTATCAAGAAGAAATAACAACCAAACATTACCCATAATGCTACCTTTGAAGAGCTGCCAAAAACGTTAGATGAACTACCTTCCAGAGGCTGCCCAAAAACATTGGATGTGAAGAAGAGGATGAAGTCTTGAATGACCAAAACACCAAGGTAGATGTCCTCAAGCTTTCATACCCACAAGTGTGCAGCAAACACCTCTTGCTGATAGGATTCAACACCAAAAACAACCAAGAACAAGCTGTTGAAAAACCTGCTGAAAAACCTTTTTCCAGCCTTCATAATCTTCAAATTAGAGAGAGCTTTTGTTCTTGTGGTTGTTGCATGTTAGAGAGAGAATAATATGGAGTGTTTGTGTGTTTTCAAGAAGCTAAAAATTAATAAAACAAAAGGCCAAAGACCCCTTAAAGGGAGCGGCCGAATCTTCAAAGGGTTTGGGGTTTCCCCCCAAAAACCCTTTTACATTTTGTTTAATTAATTATAATTATAATTATAAGTTATCTAATTAACCTTTTAATTATATAACTTATACACACACTATTATTATTATTTGATGTTATTTAACCAACTTAAATAACATTAAAAATAATATCCATGAATAAAATATCCTTATAAGTTGTTTCTTCTCATATGCAATTTATATAGAAAACCCATTTTCTAAATTGGTGTATATATATTTAATTGCATGATCATATCATCAATTAAATATTTATATCGGTGTTTGCTAAACTTGTTATTGTGTATGACACGACTTGGATCATTACGTACTAGCCACATCAATATTTTTTGTGTCTTGGGCATAAAGAATCCAACAATCTCCCACTTGCACAATATTCATAGAAGATTGATGCAAGCAGTAAATACCGCCTAACAACGGTTTACTACCCTTAATACGCATGACTAGAAGCCATTTAATAACATCATCCCCTTTAAGTATCCAACTTGAAATGATTTAGGTGAATCAATCATATATCCTTTTGTTACAAATGTCATGTTAGATCCAAGGACACAGAATGATCATACCTTGTTGATTTAACTTAATCAGACCTTAGACATCTTGCTCTCAGCGAATAAGAGGGAACAAATTCCATCTTGACTACATACGTTTCTCACAATCACCTTATGTCATACCTAAACATAGCCTTATGTACTGACCATTATTTCAGAGCAGCGAAGAACTAGCTCAAGGTATAACACTTGGTGAATATCAAAACCCAATATGTATCTCAGGTCGGAGGATACCAAATGATATTAGCCTTTACTCAAATTTACTTATGATCGATCAATAAGATTCCATGTAGTAAGATTTGAGATGCGTGTCAGTCCAATATTCATATCCCACGAATATCTATGAACCTTGGCAGCAACCAATTGCTCTATATTCATGC
>BJCO01761511.1:0-25658 GCA_018326465.1 Flaveria floridana | reverse complement strand
CAATTTTATGAACAATTCAAAGCAAAATACAATCAATTGTAATCAACTCAAGCAAAATCAACAAAATTCATATTCCATTGATTGCAAAGACGATTACAAGTGATAGAAATCAGTTCTCATAAAAACATACAAAAACTCTACAATCTATACTACGTCTATTGCTATTTATACTAGAACTAAGGAACTAAAATTACACAACTAGTCCCTATACTAGCATAAACTACAAAACTAAACAATAAAGACTAAATGTTAATCTTTTAGAGGACCTAACAAAAACCTTACTACTATGCTTCATCCATCATCAAAATCATCAACAACATTCTGATTGGTGTGTTCTACAAACATCATATTGCCTTCATTTCGATTCTAAACCAATGTTGTATTGAAACAAGGTGATTATCAGAAAAATTCATGATGTACCCGTCGAACACTCTTTGAACTCTGAACCTTAAAACAAGAAACAATCTCTAAAATCAACCTCAAACCAAGGAATGATAGACATTTTCAAGCTCAATGACATAAATAATCCTGAAAATTAACACAAACAAGTGATTTTCAAAACCCTAAATTGGTTGTATGAACAGAGGATCATCAAACTGAAAAATGTTGACTTCAAAACTTATGGTTAAATGTAAAAAGAGATTTTAAACAGAAAAACAACATCAAAATGAAAGGTAATTCAAAATGAAATGGGTTATACATTGCAAAATCAAGTTATGTCAAAATGTCTATGCAACAGTACCTTTGATTGTTCAATTTTTACCAAATAAAGTCAAAGTTGAAATAATCAGCTTGATTTCACCAATGTAATTAATAATTTGATGTCAAAAACTAACTCATATGCATCTTGTGCAGAAGCTGATGGCAAACCTCACTTGGAGCAAGGTCCACAATGTCAGTGGATTTCTTGACCCTGAAGTCCCTGAAGTAGAAGGACTTAGAGATATGATTAGATTCATCTCCACTACCAAGGTTGCTCATGCTATCTTAGTGAGACTAGCTATTTATGAGAACTTTATAAGATCATTCTAGAGTACAACTGAAGTTGCAGAGATTGATGTTGTCAAGTCCTTATCTAGAAGAATTTCTGCTGATCACATCCTTACCATCACTGAACAAACTGTGAGACAGTTTCTACAGTTTGGTGATGATGCCGACACTCCTTAAGAACTAGAAGATGAGGAAATCATGACCTTCTTTGCCAACATTGGCGGTGAAGGAGGGTATGAAGGAAAGCAAATTGTCAAGGGTTTAGTAGATCTGTAATGGAGATTTCTGATCCATATAGTCCAACACTATCTGTCCAAAAGAAAGACAGGGTGGAATGATATTCCCGTGACTACATCTTTAGCTACACATGCTCTATGCACCAACAGACCATTCAATATGTCTACCTAGGTATTCAATGGTCTTGTGTCAGATGTACAAAAAGGAAGAAGAAACATGTTCCTTATGTACCCCAGATTCCTCCAATGCCTCGTCAATGAAGCATTTCCACAACTTACACCTGTAGGATTTGTATTGAACATTCCTCATTACAATGCAAAGTCCTACATGTACTTAAAGAAGAGGGATCCTAGGAATTTCTATAGTGGAACCTTCTTTCCACTACTTCCTTGGATGTTAGAGCAAGTCCACCAATAAGAAGAACAAGTGGATATAGCTCCTTATAAGCAAGCTCTAGAAGAAGAAGAAGAAGTAGCTCATGATCAATAACATGTTGATGAGCATGCTACTAAAGAAATAGAGGAACAAAGGCCTGAGTCACTATATGATGATATAGGTGGTGATCTTGACTCAGGACCTTCTGTTCAAGAAGTAGAAATGGCTTCTCCCTTTGTTTCATCACCTGTTCAGTCTCCTTACATGTCTCCAGCTCATTTTTCTCCACCTTACACTTTTTCTATAGCTGCTGAGCCTGTAGAGTCTGGTGAATCTACCAACTCTTCAGATGACTCCGAATCATCTCCGGATGAGGAGGGTCGCACTATGAGGATGCCTGTAAGACAAGTCCAATTAGAGGCAGGACCTTCTGAAAGCTATGATGAATCAGGAATCAATCAACCTGATAAGAAAAATGAAATGATTACATAGCTGATAGGATCAAATGAATCAATCTTTGATGATATTAGAACACAATTCAATCAAAATCATACAAATGCAATCAAATCTAAGCAAACAATCAAGAAAAATTCATAGTAGTTCATTGATAGAAAGCAAAGACAGTTACAAGTGTAGTAGCAGTTACAAGTCTAATTTGTCTAGTCTTCTACTGCCTACACACATCTAAACTATTTATACTACCAATAAACAAAGGATCTACTATTTACAAAACTAGACCCTATACTATGAGAAAATGTATACAAAAGACAAATAAAGACAACATGTTAATCTTTAAGAAGTTCTAACAATACTCCCCCTAATTTTTACATGGTCTTCAATCTTCAAAAATCTTCTGTCTTCTTAGCTTTGTCTTCTCTTTTTCTTCAACCTGCGTTCTTCTCTTCATCCTTTGTATTCATTTTTCTTTCATCTTCTATCTTCTATTCTCTTCCATCTTCTGTCTTATTGTCTTTTCCATCTTCAAACTTCTCTTCTCTTTCTTCTTCAAAATTCAAAGAAGTCTTCGGATTCTTCTTTGATTTTGAACATGGGCTTCTCATTGTAAAATTCTTATTCCTTCAAGGCCTTAGTTATTGCAGACTTGAACTTGCTTGCTAAGATACCTTGTTCAGGCTTTGCCTCGTTAGACTTTATCTCCATTCTGTTCATAACCTCCAGTGTATCATTCGATAAACCTGTAATATTAATGTTTGCATATAACTCAATAGGTTTTGAAATTCCTCTTGAGTATACCTCCAGAACTCCCTTATTAGATATTCTCATGAACTCAATCTACTTTATATCCTACTTTACAATATTAGCAAACGCTAAAGCTTTTCTCAAGGATGTTCTCTCCATCGCTGCATTCATAACATTGATAATTGAGAGAAAAGATTTCTTACCATTTTCAGCAATCTATGGAGTTACTCGTTCAAACTTTTGGACAGACAAAAATGAAATATAACTTGGATGTAGCAATTTACGCTCAAATACTCCAAATAGAGTGATCATGTCATCATCCCAATTCTCGAGATTTTGGACCAGTTTAAGCTCAAATGTTTCTAAATTATAGAACCGTCTCAGAATTGGTTTAGACTTTTGAGTCCCTTTAATTACTTTTAATCCTGGAGTGGTCACCTTCTCAAAATATTGATCACAAAATTCTCTAAAAAAGCTTTCATCTTCTGCCTGCTTTCCTTGAAACTTTCTATTCTTTTTAGTGTTTACAAGTATTCTTTATCTTCTTGTGTTCATCTGATCTGCAAAAATGAACTGGCTCTTGTGATTCCTCTGTTTAGTAATTCAACAAACATTTCACCTCTTTTTGCTCTTGTTGGGTTGATCAAAGGCAGTTTGTTCAACTCCTTTAAGTCTTGAACTGGGAGCTTGATTCTGCTTGAAAAGAAGTGATAGACATCACAAACAGCATTGACTCGTTTGATCAAGAATGCATCAAAAACTTCATCATACTTCCATGCTACGTTCTTTACATGGTTGGTAGTGTCAGGAGCAATCATGGTATTTAGCAACTCAGAAATTGATTGTCCTTTCTGTAAAACATTCCTTACCAAGTCACCAGCAGATCAAGCTTTGTTAAACAATTGTTTCTGATCTAGAGATACTTTATACGCTTGCTGCTCTGATTTAGGAAACATTTTCATTAACTCTTTTCTCCTTTCATAAACTGAGCTTTTCATAGCCATTGACTTCTTATGGTTTAAGCATTCTTGTTCTTTGGTGATCTCTAAATATTAAGGATTGTCAGTGTCAAGCACAATCATTTTGTTGTTTGCTTCTCCGTCTCTTGAAAACTTCTTACAAGATTCCTCAGAGATACAACTTGTAGTCTTTTAAGTCTTTTGCATGGATAATTCCTTGCTTGTAACCATGATCTTAAAGCACCAACATTCATATCTTCAGGATCTGGATGGTGCAATTCTGATGATGGCATTTCCTCATCATTGATACTTTCTTGTAAAGGATTTCATTCACCGTGTTCAACAACTATCTTATTTGGGTCAACTGGGGCGACTGACTCAGCTGTTATGCATTTCTCATATTCTTGATTTATTTGAGAAATAGTCAAGCCATCTAGAAAGACTCTATTATATTTCATCTTCACCAGATAGTTATACCTGTCTTCAATGTCTACAGGAATATCTTCATGTGTAGTTTTTATCGGTGAGAATGTAGATTCAATATTTGCTTGTGCAATATCTTCACCTTCGAGAACTTCATTATACCAATTGTCATCAATTTCATCCTCAATATCATCTAGAGCTTCTATTGTCTCTTGAATAAACTTATCACCTTCTTCTTGACTTTCAGAAATACTTTTGTACTTTAGATGATGGCTCAGGTAAAATTGACACATCTATATCCTCTATCTTTCTTTTACCTTTATCAGCTTCTGATATTTTCTCAATATCAATTGGAGTTATTTCAGATACAATCATTACCTCTGGAGAATCAAACTTTTTATCTTCTTTTAGTTTAGCCAGCTCTTCTTTCATAGCTTCATGCTCTTCAGTTAACTTCTTGTATTTTTCCTCTATCAAATCATAGCCTCTAATCATCACTTCAAAGGTTTTCATATTCTCATCTTTGTCTTTAAAAAGAGCTTTAATCTCAGCATCTTTCTTTTGAATAATTTCTTTAAGCTTCACATTCTCTTCTTTCAAATCATCAATAATCTTTCCTTGAGCACTGTTTGATTCTTTCAATGATTCAAGCTCATCCACATCCAGAATATCCTTAGTTTATACAGACATATTTTATGCTATAATAACTGGAGTTTCTTCAGCTTCTATTGGAGTGGAGCTTTGAAATACAAGCTCAGAAATTATAGCTTCTATAAAATCAAAACCAAAGGTTTAATTTTGAACATCTTCTTCATGAACATTAATATCTGTCTCATCATCAAGTTGAGTTTCAGTCATTTCTTCATAGTGATCCGTGCAACCAGATGTCCCTTCATTAATACCATGTGTCTCAGCACCATGATTAGAGATAGTAGTTTCACTGCCCTCTGTTTGATGAACTTCATCAGCATCACTAGCATCATCATCATCATCACTACTAGAAGTATCATCATCTACATCATCTTCAGTATCATCATAAACATCTTCATCATCATCATTATCATCATCAGATATTACTTGAGGAACTTCATCAACATGATTAGCAGGATCCACTTGTTCACCATCAATTAATTGGAAGTGATATATGTTGATATCAACATCATTATTAGCAATATTCCTCATGTATTGAAACATAGGTACATTTTGAGCACCGGTGATCATTGCTAATCTCTTATAAAAAATCCATGACTTATGTTCAAACTCAAGAATGTCACCACCAACTCCATAAGCATGAAAGTCTGGGTGTTCTTCATTAATGATCATTTGCAAAAACCAAGGATATATTAGGTATTTGTTCCTAATGTCGTTTTCAACGTTGAATATAAATCCATTCATTATCCACCTAGCCATGTTGAACCTTCTATTAGTAGCCAATGCCACTATAGTAGATGCAATGTCTATAGGAAAGGAATTCTAACCAGCACTTCTCTTAGACATGTAGTATTGAAATATATAGCACCAGAGCTTCTAGTGATTGAAGACTCTGCTCTGAAGAATTGATTTTTGAGAAAATGGTCTGGATGACCAATTTCAATGAATGTTTCTCTCCATTCATTGAATATGAGCTCAAAAAGATCCTCTGGATCATTGTGACACAGTCTTAATAAGGATTTGATAGAATCTTTAGAGACTTCTATCATTTTATCATTTGTTACAAATCCTCTAAGCACTTTTCTTCCTTCATCATTAAGCTCAACTAAAGCAGTGTGCCAAAACTTTCTGATCAGTCTAGCATACACAACTGGCTGATAGCACATGGCATATACATATCTGGTCCTCAGAAGAAATCTAATCATTCCTTCATAGCTGACTGCGTCTTGAATTTCTTCATTTAGTAAAGCAGCCACATTATGCTTAGGCTCAAATTTTAAATAATTCATCTACATAAGTGAAAACAAAACTTTAGTCAATTTGAATTTAAACTTGTTGAATTTAATAAATGTTGATTGAATTTAAATAAACTATTATGTTTTAAACAATTTTAGTCCAACTTTTACTTAGAAAATTTCTAAGTGTTCATACATATGTTTTTTAAAAAAACATAACATACTCAAGTTATGGTTTAATTGTTTTTAACATATCAATTCATTAAAGATATCAAGCACATATTAACAATTTGAATGTTTTTATGAATTTTTCATTTTTAATTAAAAAATTCAAAATTTTATGACTGTTCATCTTCATCAGTCAACTGATGATGAATCATCATCGAACAACGTTGATGAAGTTTGAAGTTAAATGTGTTAGTGTGCGTGAAATCAGTCCTATATCAAAATTATCAACTCAATTTCAGTTTTTGTTTAACAATCAAGACAAAAATTCAAATTTCAGATGTTTTTTTTGGGTTCATACGCCTGAACAACCTAAAAACACCCTAATCAATTTGAGCTTTTAATTTTGAAATTATGTTGATTAGATGATGAACTTACGTTTATAGTCTTAGAATCAAACTTTTTATAACAAGAATCGCACACAACAATCAAATTTTTTGAGATTTGAATGACCGAGAGTCGAGAGTGATTCCGGTGAGTTCAGGGGATTTTGTGAATGAATGAATGAAAACACAAAGTGTTCCTTATATACTAAGTGTTAAATTTTAGGCGCATGAGCATTGTTTGTGCGCATGAGACTGAAATTAACACAAAAATTTAGGCGTATTAGCACTGTTTGTGCGCATGATGTTGAAAATTTCACTAAGTATTTAGGCGCATGAGCACTGTTTTAGCACATGAGCTTAGGCGTATGAGCACTGTTCGGTCACATAAGCACTGTTTAGGCACTTTTGCACTGTTCAGGCGCCTGAGATTAGCTGAAACACCCAACACTTGGAAATTTTACTTGATACTCCCAAATATAGAAAAGCCTGGTACTGTTTAGGCGTATGAGTGTTTTTGAAACGCCCAACACTTGACCAAATTTTTTAAACTTATGAACACTATTTAGACGCATGAGGATGTTTGAAACGCCTATAGCAATTGTGAGTTTTTTGAAAATCAACATGCTCCTGTTTGGACTTCTGACCACTGTTTAGGCGCATGTAATTTCTTACACTTGTATTTTTTCACATCTTCCACCTAAACACTGTTTAGACATATTAGTACTGTTCACATACTAATATTAAAACAATTTTCATACTTGACCCTGAATTTTTGAATTTTTGACTCACTCAAAATTTTCATAATTGACCCTTAATTTTTGAATTTTTGACATTTCAATTTTATTTATATTTTTCAACAAACAAAATTAATTTCCCTTCATTTTAGTCTAAGAATTTAAAAAAAAATCTCATTTAAAAATTTGCAAGAAGCTTTTCCACTTGAAAAATTTTATTTATAGTTTCATTTTCACATTATCGAACACACACATGCTTTGAACTATTAGCTTCATCCTTTCCATTCAAACATTTTAATTTTGATTTTCTTAGAAACTCTTACTTTCCCCCAAAAGTTTTAAGTTTTACAAAACGTAGAAGTTTCCCAAGGTGTCACAAGAAGATCACACTGATCATTGTTAATATGCCCGCACACATAAAACATGCATAAAATCAAAATTAAAGCAGAATAAAAATCTAATATGAACAATAGAATCAATGTCTACAATGAGATCATATCAGTTAAGATCAGCATATTAAAAGAAAATAAATGTGAATAGTCATAGAAAATGATTAAATCCTGATCAAGTGTGTTCCAGGTCAATGATTTCAAAGCAAAGTAGACATAAGATCCAAGGACAGACAATGAGTGTTTTTGACAAAAGAATAAGCTCACTTACTTTTTCAATTCTTTGATTGATTACAGTATAATTAGATATGACAAGATGTGACTCACACATAGACTTAGAGAGATCAACTATCATCAAGACATGCAAGAAAGCACAAATTCTTAACTTATTACCTGACATATATTCATAACCAGAGTTCATGTTGATAATTTAGCAGCGAATTATCATGAATAAACCATTTGATAAACTCTAACCATCCATTTAAATAAGTTGTGCACATTGGCATTTTTTACATCAAAGGAGAATATCCAGGTCTACAATCCCTTACAACGAAGGATATCTCATCACTTCAGGTCATGATGACTCATAACAGAGAAGTGAGATGATGCTTGTAATAGATCTCATTGTTTGTCATATCACCACCAGGTGTGAGTGTTGTAACTTTATAGGCAATCAATCTGATAAGTTAATACTACTCATTTGTACTAAGATGAACACACATTACATGCATAGATGATTTAGTTTAATCACAAGAAATTACTTTTTCAGTATAGTAGCATAATATTGTCTACACATCATATCTGATCATGTCACTAATGTACTATCACTTCTCACATATTGCAAAAACAAATTCATTCCTAAAAACGTGAAGTAACAAGAAAGACTCTATTTTTGTAGTTTTCGTTTTATATTTTTATCTTTGATTTTGTATTTTCTATTTTTGTATTTGGTTTTTCTTTAATAAGAAAACAAGCACACACAAACTACAATCAGGCAATTAACTTTGACAGTTTCTCTTGCTATGACCTTTTGGATAAGGGAGGCTTCTAATCATATTAACACTCAAAGAACTAAAAAACTTAAAAACCAGTTTTACACATGGTTAATAAGACCAATTGACTCCACTAAATACTCAAACCATCCTTGTAAGAAGGCTTTAGTAAATAGGTCTGCCAACTGTTTTTCAGTTGCAATTTGAATCAAAATGATTAAACCCTTTTCAGAGTTATCTCTGAGAAAATGATAACGAATTTCGATATGTTTTGTTTTTGAATGTTGGATAGGATTAGCTATAATGAACATAGCAACAATGTTATCAATGTAAATTGGGGTTTTAAGAAAATTGAACCCATAATCCAGCAGTTGGTTTTGTAGCCAAAGGATTTGAGAACGTCATGCTGAAGCAACTATGTACTCAGCTTTCGCGATTGATACGGAGATATTTGTTTGTTTCTTACATTGCCACAAAACTAATCTGGGACCTAAAAACTGACATCCACCCGTTGTAGATTTTCTATCTTGACAACATCCTCCATAATCACTATCTGTATATCCATGTAACTCAAAGTTTCCCTCATAAGGATATCATAGCCCTCAAGCCGGTTTACCTTTGAGATACCTGCATATCCTTTTGACGGCAATTAAGTAGGATTCCTTCGGGTCTGATTGATACCTGGCACAGACACAAACAACATACATTATGTCTGGTCTAGATGCAATAAGATACATCAAAGAGCTAATCATAGATCTGTATAAAGTTTGCTTAACTGATTTTCCTTTAGGACCAGGCTCAATCTTGGAGTTTACATCAGCTGGAGTTCTAATAGACTGAAAATCTTGCAGTTTAAATTTCTTCAAGAGCTTATCAACAAACTTCTCCTGATTGATGAATATACCATCCACAGATTGTTGAACTTGAAGTTCAAGAAAGAAATTTATTTCTCCCATAGAACTCATTTGAAATCGAGACTTCATGATTTCTTCAAATTCATTGCATAATTTTTGACTGGTGGAACCGAATATGATATCATCAACATACACTTGTACACATAAGAGATCATCAGCATCCTTATTTATGAATAAAGTTGGATCGATTTTTCCTCACGTGTATCCATGTTGGATTAAGTGTTGTGACAATGTTTCATACAAAATTCTTGGAGCTTGATGAAGTCCATACAAAGCTTTGCTAAGCTTGTACACACAATATGGAAATTCAGAATCTTCAAAACCCAGAGGTTGCTTCACATACACATCACCGGTGATTGAACCATACAAGAATACACCTATAATGTTCATTTGATACACATTGAATTTCATGAATGATGCATAAGCCAGGAAGACACGAATGGATTCAAGTCTTGCAACTGGAGCAAATACTTCATCATAATCAATACCTTCTTCTTGAGTGTATCCTTATGCAACAAGTCTTGCTTTATTTCGAATGACGATTCCTCGATCATCTGTTTTGTTTCTAAACAACCATTTTATGCTTATAGCATTTTCTCCTTTAGGTAAATCCACAAGATTCCATACTTCTTGTTTGCGTAATTACAATAATTCTTCTTGCATAGCCTCAATCCAACCATTGTCCTTTAACGCTTTGGTATCGTTTTTAGGAACAATTTGAGAAAGAAAACACGAGTATAAGCAAAGGTTTGCTTGTTCTTATTTGCTTCTCGTCGTTCTCTCATTCAATGGACCAATATTCTGAGATGTTGGATGGTTCTTATGAATACGAGATGTCAGAATCTCATTCCCTTAAACATTAATATCCAGTTTGTTTGATTCAAGTTGGGGAGCTGATGTTGTAGGCTAGAAGAATGTGGATTGAAATTTGCAACTTGATTCGTTGAGTTGATAAAGTAATGAAGATTACCGGAATCAACTACATCACAAGAAATGGATGATGTTCCAAACTCAGGTTGCACAAATTCATTACCATTATTAGGAATAGGTTGAGAAACATCTTGACCTTTTGAAACTGAATGATCTGAATCTCCATGAGATTGATCATTTTCATTGAATTGAATCGTTGAATCCTTAACAAAAGAGAAGAATGGGTAATCTAGGCTTTGATCATCTGGGTTGTAAGAATCTGATTCGTCATTAAAAGAACCAAGATCTCCTTGAGCTTTCTTCTTACTTGTAGAATCAAGCAAGTTAGATTGATCAAACAAGTTAGAATAAAAAGAGTTTGACAAAGAATCTAAATCAAATAACCAAGCAGGACCATTTGAAACTGATGGAAATGATTTTCCAAGAATTTAACGTTGAATGTTTCAATTATAACATTAGTCCTAGAGTTGTAAACTTGATAGGCTTTTGAAACAGATGAATATTCAATAAAAAATCCACTATCAGATTTTGCTTCAAATTTTCCTAGATGATCACTTGAATTTAGAATCATGACTGGACAACCAAAAGATTTAAGAAAATCTATGTTTAGTTTCCTACCAAGCATCAACTCATATGGAGTTTTCAGTTTATCTTTCATAATTAACGTTCGAATCTGGACGAAACACGCAGTTGAGATAGCTTCATCCTAGAAAGTGATTGGAATTTTAGCATCTGCTAACATAGATCGTGCAGCCTCAATCAGTTTTCTTTTCTTCCTTTCAGTAACTCCATTTTATTGAGGAGTTCTAGGAGCACTGAACTGATGAGCGATTCCTTTCTCTGCACAGAACATATCAATAATAACATTTTTTAATTCAGTACCATTATCAATCCTTATTATCTTCACTTTTTGAGCTAATTGATTTTCAACCTTTATGATGAATTCTTTTAATAATTCAGCCGTTTCAGATTTAGCATTCAAAAAGAAAACCCATGAAATTCTTGTATAGTCATAAATGATAACCAAACAATATGATTTTCTTCCAATACTCTTGACATTGGTTGGTCGAAAAAGGTCCATGTGCAACATCTGGAGTGGTTTGGAATTTGAGTTTATCGGCTTGGTCTTATAAGACGCTCTGTGTTGCTTTCCCTTCAAACATGCTGAACAGTGATAAGTCGTTGCAAACTTCTTGAATGAATGTCCAATAACATGGTTTCTTGCTACACGCTTGTTCATGTTCTTGAAGTTGGAATGCCCAAGATGTCTATACCATAGATGACATTCATCATTTCATGGTTCAGCAATAAGGCAATTTGTTTCTGTTGATGGATCAACTTGAGACATATCCAGTTTGTATACACCTCGATCCTTTTTAGCTTTAGTAATCACCCAATCCCTGCTAATATAAGATCCTGGATTTAAAACATAACAGAAAGAATCATCAAATAGAACAGAATATGATTTATCACAGATTTGGGATATGCTTAAAAGATTAAAGTTCAACTGAGAACAGAAGTTGACTTTATCAAAGCTTATTATCCCATTAGATACTATTCGTTCTCCTATTATCTTTCCACCTGCATCACCACCAAAGGAGACATGCGTTCCATCCTTTAACTTAAAATCTTGCAGTAAGGCATGATTGCCTGTCATTTGCCAGCTACACCCGCTATACACATACCCAGTGTTGAGTGGTCTTCTCGGGCGTACCTGCATAACAAAGAAATTAAGTTGTGGTATCTACTCAAGCTGAAATGGTCTTGGGTTATCCAAATTTCTCAACAATGGTAAATTTCTTTAAAAGAAGAGTATTCAAATCTGGCTTGTTCTTAACGAATTTACCAATTTTGTTATGCATTTGTTGTTGGTCATTTTTCTACATATTCATGCCAGTTGACTGACCAACTTTTGAAAGATATTGATTTCCAACATTTTTATTAGTCATTCTTACAATTCATGGTATGAATTGATCGTTCAGATCTTGTTTTGGTCTCATATAATTGTTTATTTGGAAAGACCTCAAACCTAATGAAAGTTGGTTAGTTAATCTTTGAAATCCATCAGTTTGATTTCTTTGATACTGAGTATTAACATAACCTTTGCTCAAGTTTGAATTGGCAAATCCTTTCTTATGTGAACTCTTCCTAAAGTAACAATTTTCAGTGTTGTGAGTTCTCTCATCACAATAGGTATAATATTTATTGAAATAACGATCTGCTGTGGAATGATTCCTCATGTCACAGATGTGACAGTACTTATTGAAAAAGCACTCAGCAGTATTATGATTATACATATCACAAATTTCACAGTACCTCTGTGGAGATTTAAACAATTGCTTGTTAACTTTTGATGTTACGCAATATGTGATTCCTGTTTATATTTTGGTATCAAAAAGTTAAATTGTTGTTTTTGATTTGTCAAATTTTGCTTTTGAGTTGACATTTTGTTCTTTGACATATTATTTTTCAGCTTTTGCACATGAACTTCCTTCTTCGATAACAAATCTTTTAGTAACAGCGGAAGTCTTAGAATCTAAACCCGTTTTCAGATAAGAGTATGATTTGTTCTTAGGACTTAGATTCACTTCTTGAAGAGAGTTCATGTTCAACAAACCAGCAGACACAAATTTTACAAGTTTGAGTTTAGTTGCTTGATTTGTTGGTTTTATCAGTTTTTCTTGAACTTTATTTTGATCATTTTTGACTTTAGATGATTTTCTTCTTCTTCTTTCATTGTTTGATTTAGAAGAACTTGGTTTAATTTGTGATTGAACATCTTCAGGTGAAGATTCTTTTTCATTATCTTTCAGTTTCAGATCAACAGAGTTTTAATCTTCTGATGTTCCTTCTTCAAGTTTTGCTTTTTCTTTACTTTTGATTAAAACTTCTTCCAACACTGATTTTGTTGGAGCACAAGATTTCTGACTTTTCTGTTTAGGTCCATATGATTTAACATTTTTGGGATGACCATTTTTGATCTTGTCATCGTCATTTTCTTCAAAGATTTTGATATTAGCTTTTTCTTCTTTATTGTCAGAATTCTTGTTTTTGTTCAGGAAAGCTTTGAGTTTGGCTTTGTTTTCAGGAGAATGATCATGCGTGTTAAAGTTTTCTGGTAGAGTGTTGGTTATTGATTCAGGCATTGGTTCATGAGTGAAGCCTAATCCTGCTTTTTTTATCTTTTCTTTCCCTTGCCAGTTTTTCAATAATCATTTTCGAACTTTTAACCTTTGCAAGATCTACTTGAGAAGCAACATGTGCTATCTTCTCCTGTTCTAGATTTTTAGTCATTTCTTCCATCTGCTAGAAACAATTTCTAATTCTTTTAACATGTTGTTCCATGACGTTTGAAGAGAAATAAACTTTTGATCTGCTATTATAAGGTTAGATTTTAGTTTACTGTGCATTGACTCCTCTTGTTTAAGTTTCTCACGGATTTTATATGAATAGCTTTGATAATATTTGACATGTTCGAAGCAAGATTTGGTGCGAAGTTTTTCTCTTACTTCAGATGGTAATTCAGAATATTTTGGTGCAGAAGTTTCAGCGTTAGAGGATGAAGTTTCAACCTTAGGTTGATCAGACTGAGCCATCAAAGCAATTTCATCTGAATCCTTTTTTCGATCAGACTTATCACTCCAGTCATAATCATCTTCTTCATTCTCATTGTTACCTTCCACCTTTGGATCACGGTCCTCTAACCAATCTTCCCCTTGGATTTCTGTAATAAGAGATAAACTTGAGGTTAGATTATTAGTAAATTGCTCAGCATATGCACTCCAGTCATATCCATCCTTCATACTGACTATAAGAGCTTTCTTTGGTTCATCAGATGATTTTGATTCATCTTTAAGCTCAGGCATTAGAAGACTTTGATATGGCTTTTGGAATATCTTCTGAGATGATTGAAACCTCTATTTTCCAGAACTAGATTGAGCATTTCCTCCATTATTCCTAGGAGCTTTGCATTCCCTAGAGAAATATCCATAACTATTGCAGTTGAAACACCTCGACTTTGACTTGTGAAAAACCAACAGTCTTATTAGCACTAGGCTTGTATTTCCTGTTGACATGTGAGTGTTTTTAAGTTCTGTACGCAATCATCACCATCTGCCAATTCAGATCCATCTCTTTAACATCTTCAGGATCCATTTCAAACAAATCCTTAAAAACAAGATCTAATTGAGTTAGATGACTACATTGATATACTTGAAAGCTTGCCATGAAAGCAGTAATGGCAGGTTTAGACTCTTCATCCTCTAATAGGATGTTTATCAAATCTTTAACTTTGCTAGATTTAGCAGAGCTAACAGATGGAGTCTCTGTTTGAGGCTTAGAACTTTGAGAAATAGGAGGAGACTGAGGTTGAGGTTCGGTTGCATAAGCAGGAGCACTTGTCAATGATGAATCAGTGAAGAATCCTACTCCAACAAACAGATCTCCCTCTTCTTCAGGTAAACTTTCATTCTTAGCCATGAAAGCATTCTCAACAGTATTTGTAGGAGATGCAACAAATTGATACTGTGACATTGAGGATGTCCTGTCATTATCCCTTAAACTCTCATCAATCTCCACAGATTCAATCTTGGCAATCAACAGATCTAGGTCCATTGGAAATTTCTCTATGTGCTTTAACAATGTCACTGTTTGTTTCCATGATGATGGTAAAGCATTGAGAAGTCTAATGTTTAGATCTTCAAGATCATGTGTAATGACAGCCGTTGACATCTCTACGGTAAGCTGCACATATATGTTCATCATCTGATTGATGGTCTCACCAGATAGATGTTGAAAAAGCTCTAACTGCCTATCTAGTTTTTACTTTTTGAGATTTTGTATCTCTTTACCACCTTCATAGATAGTCTTTAAAGCTTTATACATTATGTAACCAGTTTAATATCCATTAAGTCTAGCTAGGACTTCAAGAGGTAGTCCTTTACACATCAGAGAGTAAGCTTTAATGTCATTCTTAACCTTCTTAAGATCATCACTTTGTAGACCATCTTTAGGGTACGGTTCTTATGAATCTTTGGTATAGACAAATCCCCTCTCAGGCCCATCAGTGGTTATAGGAGTATGTGGTCCTTTTTATATGAATTTCCAAAGATCAGTATCAATGGAATTAAGTTGATGTTTTAACCTAAGTGATCAATTTTTAAAATCTGCTCTGTTTTTAAGCTTAGGAACTCTATTTTCAGAATCCTCTGATTTCACCATTTTTATATTTTGTTTTTAAGAAGAAGAGACATTTTTGTTGTTTTTAAGTTTTTGAATTAAATAAATGAATTGATAATATTTTTGGATTTTTCAAAATTTAAAAAAAAAAATTCTAAGTGATAAAGTGATGCGCCTGTATAGTACTGAAACACCTCAACAGTAGTGGTACTTCAATTCTGAAAAACGCCCAACTCTGTAATGCCTGAATAGTTGAAATGCGCCTGAACAGTTGTCAGTCACCCAAACAGTTCTAATGCGCCCAAATAGTTGTGATGCGCCTAGAATTACTTAGTTTCTTAGTAATTTCAAAGTGCCCAAACAGTTGACAAATGTCTCAACAGTTGTGAAACGCCTGCTTCAAAAAGGCCCAAACAGTGCTAAAACGCCTGAACAGTTGTCAAGCGCCTAACACTTGGGCAATTTTTAGCAGTTTTTCAACCCTAATGCGCCAACTTCAACCGGTTCTTATGAACATAACAAACTCAATTCTTCTGAATTTCTTAAAATCTTGATGAATTGATCTAAAAACTTCCATTTAGGTAGTTTTAGGTCGATTAACTATCCTTAATCTTCAATTTCTTCAATTAACAACAAAAAATCCCGATTTTAATCAAAAATCAAGTTCGGCTGTGATGAACCGTTTTAAACATCAATTCTTTCAATTCACTGACTTTGGATTAGTTGTACCGCAAATTGTGATTCAATTCATGTTTCTAGTGATGAAACACAACTGAAAACAACAATATTTCAATTGAATTGCTTATTAATCACAGATTCAAGTGATTTATGAGTTTTTAAGGCCATACAAGCTCAATCACTGAACCAACAGCTCTGATACTATTTGATAGGATCAAATGAATCAATCTGTGATGATATTAGAACACAATTCAATTAAAAACATACAAATGCAATCAAATCTAAGCAAACAATCAAGATAAATTCATAGTAGTTCATTGATAGAAAGCGAAGACAATTACAAGTGTAGTAGCAGTTACAAGTCTAATCTGTCTAGTCTTGTACTGCCTACGCACATCTAAGCTATTTATACGACCAATAAACAAAGGAACTACTATTTACAAAACTAGTCCCTATGCTATGACAAAAGTTATACAAAAGATAAATAAAGGCAACATGTTAATCTTTAAGAAGTTCTAACAATAGCTCCTGTTGAAAGTGAAGAGGATGGAAAAGTTGTTGAATAGGAGGTTTGGTAATATTCAAGACAAAATTCAAGAGCTGAATGAGAAAGAAGTAGAGATCAAAGATCTGAAGTAGAGATCAAAGATCTAAAGGAGAGACATGAGGCTGAAACAGTAAAGAAAGACAAAGAAATAGATGATCTTAAAGCTGCTTTCCATGAAGCTAAAGAAGAAATCAGTAGGCATGTTGACATTGTGACCATACAGACCATTTCCATAGAGAAGCAGGAAAGCCTAATTGAAAGCCAATCGGATCTTATCACTGATCTTAGTAAGTAGAATGAGACCTTACTAAAAAAGGTCTCAGAACTGGAAATGTTAATCAAGATCAAGGAGGAGTTGGCTGAAGATCAAGAAACAAAAGGTGATGAAGAAGAACAAAGAGAAGATAAACTAGAAACAGAACAAGAAACAGAAATAGAGACTGAGCCAAGTCTAGACATGGTTGTCTATTCAAGTTATCCATTTGAAGAAACCACAAAGCAAGATATTGAGCTTGGAGATCTCATTAAAGATCTAGACAACTACTCTACTGCAGACTTTACCAATGATGATGAGTTTTGGGATTTTGTTAGAGACCCAAGACCTTCCGTAGAACACTTAGTGGTGATTCCTCAAACTCCAGTGCCCTTGAAGAGAGAGTTGAGCTTGCAGATTGTTCCTGCAGTCACCCTGTCTGTTGAGCAAAAAGAGCAAGTGAAGAGCTAAAAGAAAGAGAAGAAGCTGCTGAAAAGCAAGCTCAAAAATCAAGTACTACAACAGCTGAAACATCTGTGCCATCCTCATCCAGACCATATGTACATACCTACTCAAGAAAGAGGAAGTACCTATTTAAGAAGACCAAAGGAAAAAGATCTGTAGAGGAAGAAAAGCCTGTAAAGAAGAACCAGAAAGATGATCCAACGAGTTTAGCTACAATACCTAAATTTATTGAGGAACATGAGAAGGCCGAGGCATGACTAAAAGAGATGATTGATATTATTGACTTCGAAGAAGGAGAGATTGAATGAGGATACCAGGTTGATAAACCTAGGGTAAAAGACAGTCCTGGAAGGTTGAAACCTCTATTAAGGAAATGGTTGAAAAAGCTCAAACCAATGACTTGATGATCGATGCAATGTTTCAGATCAATCACGGTTATGATGCTGATGAGGTGTTTGGGATGACCTATGACTCCATGGTAGAAGAAGTGAGAAAGGTGAACCAACTTCTTAACCCAACACATGTGACTGAGTATGAGCGAAGATCAATCAAATCCACCATCATATTCACCACTCCAACCACAAAATAGACGGAAACCTCTCAAGCTCCTTATCCTGATCCCTACACGATGACTGATAGGAAAATGAAGGATTATCTTTCTAAGCAAGGATGTACAAAGAGAAAGCTGGTAAATATGAAACTAAATCTCTTAGACCTGCAATCCTCCAGATGATCAATGAAAAGAAAGACAGATTGAAGAAGTTGGTAGAGGAGGTTGTTGGAAGGAGACCCCGAACAAGACTCACAGCTCAAGACATCCAGCTCACACATCAAGACCAAGATGTCTTGGCACCCATTCTTAACAGGAATCCTGAACGGTTTACTAAACCCTCTCAATTGAAGCTTTAAGAAGTGTTGACCACTTTCACAGATGATTCAGGGTATGTTAGCTCAGAGGGTAAAACTTATGTGAAGATTATTTTTTGGAAGTATGACAGTCACTGGAACATGTTTATGATCAAAAGAATCTCAGGGTTATTCTTCATAGAGTACTCTACTCTTGTGAACACCCTGCAGATTCATGATCTGAAAGAACTTGCTGAGCTTGAGTTGATCAATCACCAAGCAATGTACATGGGTTATGAGTTTGAAGAAATTCTAAGGATTTTCAAAAGAACAAAGAACTTTGACTCATTGAAAGCAGTTTGTTTGAGGAAAGATAAAACTTTCCAAAATCCCTAGACAAGAAAAAGAGAACAAAAAGGACTGAAGAGTTGGTATTTCCTGAGTTGAATGCAAAACCAACTAAATCACTAAAAAGAAAGATGGTAGCTGGCACCCTAACTTCCATCCTAATCTCTAATGTCTACTATGATGAAAAGACACATGAATTGGTGATTGAAAGGAAGTGGGGAGGCAAAGAAGGTGTAGAAATCTAACTGTTCAGTGGATATGAAGTAAGACTGCTTGATGAGTCTTACATCCAGTACATCTTTTCAAGGCACTTCAAGGAAATATCCAACAAGCTAGGAGAGGCAGATATGTATTTCTTCCTAAAGTGTATCAAAATCTTGAAGATGGCTTATGATCGAATTAGGCATAAGAGAGAACAGTGGAAGAAGAAGAAGACACCTCTCAATCTGGGTAGTATTATGAAACTTGAGGTTGATGCTGATGGAACACTCCTAAGTCACAGAGATGGGTTATCCACTGTTGGTGTATGGGAACCCATATCTCTGAGGAAGATGCCCATTGAAGCAACTCACACCATGAGCCAAATGACTATTCATGTACTAAGTAGAGACAAGATGAATGAGGCTAGAGACTTCTCCAACATGATCAAGTCCATCCTAAATCCATCGCTTCCAAACCCAGGCACAACTCCATTGTCACCAGTCCAAGCACCTGCCGAAGACCTAACAAAATCTTCACAACCTCATCCACTATCAAAACCTTGAAGTACATAGGCTGCACAATCCTTAGGGGGAGTATTATTGGACCCTGAAAGGATCATATATGCCAATTCAAGTGATGGGTGATGGTTGTTCTATTGGCAGATTCCCCCAAGTCTAAGAAGAAATACAGGTGAAGAAAAGAAGACAAGTGTTCGTTATGCGCATTTGTCTATGAGGATGACCAAGAAACAAATGTTGACAAGTGTTTGTTCTTTCGCATAAACAAATGTGGATGGCTAGAACAAATGTTGCAAGTATTTGTTCATCCGCATTGGTTAACGCGGATGCTTTAGAACAAATGTTGTTAAGTATTCATTCATCCATATTTGTTAATGCGGATGCATAAAGAGAAATGCTTATAAGTGTTTGTTCATCCACATTAGTTAATGCCGATGACCAAATACCTAATGCTGATGAAGAATAAGGAAATGCTGATGAAGCCAAGGCATCCATATTAGTTAAGGCGGATGTTCAACAACCAATGCGTCTGAAGACCTTTTGTACTTAGACTAGTATTCTGTACAGTTGCCAGGGTAGTTTAGTCTTTTGTACAGGCTTTATGTTTGCCTATAAATAGAATAGAATATCCATCATAGATAAGTTTTTAACTCACAAAGAAACCTAGTAGTCAAGTTATGAGGTTCTGAGGTTGTCTTTTCACTGTTCTTAAAAACCTTAGAACCCATTGTAACTTTTTTGTTCTACAATCAATATACAAGCATTTGTGAGTACATTTACAACATTAAATGTTCTTTGATTCGGTATCCCTGCAACTTAATCACTGACTCAACACCGTATTCAATCCTTGTTGACTTAACATCAACAGAGAATATCATTCTCGGACCTAGACAATAGGGATTAGGGAAATGCTAACCCTGACCCACCTAAAAATTACTACAAGTGACTGGATGATAATCAGTGAGGATCAAATATATCAGATGATTTCAATGATGGTTTGCAACGGAAATACAAATATCAATGATCAACAAATCAGAAATACTCAAAATGTAATGCATTGTATTGATTTCATTGAATATAAAAGTTTCTGTATGAGAGTTTGTGCAATGGGTAAAGAGTTAGAAAAAGGGTAAAAACTTATTTATTTATAGGTTAGACATTATGACCTATACAATAAGCTAAATACCTTGACATACAATCTAGAATATTAAGTACCAGATACATGATAATGGTATCCATAAAAAGTGGTTTCTTCACACACATTTGTATCTTGTACATTCGTATTTGTTTTTACGGGTGTACAAGTCATGTCCGCATTTCTTATGTTAGGAATAAGTATTTGTTTTATTTTACAGGCATTAGTTCTTTGAAGGTGGACAAATGCTCATCTGCATTTGTTTTTATTCACTCGAAAAAACTAATACGGCTGAACAAATATTTAGCCTTTTTTTCATCGGTATTTCTTCACTTTATCCGTAGTGTTCCACACTTGTGTTTTCCAGCCAGAACATAATCCATCACTACTTGAATTGATATGCATGATCGTTTCAAGGTCAAACAATAACCCCTTAGGAATTATGCAATCTAAGTACTTCAACTATGTTTCGGTTATGGAATATATGATGATTCTGGTGGATCTTCAGCTAATGCTTGGTGTTGTTGTAATGTGGATGCTTGGACTATTATGGAAGTAGAAGCTGAGGTTGGTTGTTGTTGGTGTTGTTGTTGATGTTGTTATTGTTGTTGACGTTTATTACTGCTTTTGTGATTAGTTGAACTATAACCAAGGGGGAAATTTCTTTAGGATGGTAGATATGATACGTAGGATTGGTGGGGTCCAAAATGAAGTTAATCATAACTTTAAATTATCTGGCCTCCCTAATCCTGCTTCAATCATGCACATGGATAGTCATCTCTCTCATCCTTTGAATGACATCAATAAGTACTTACTTCAATGACTGAGAATCAAAGAAAGCTATGATTGATAAACCATCTTTATCAATAAGAAGGTCTCCTATAGTATTGACTTCTATCTTGACCATACTAGCAAAGTTAAGAGGTACTCTTTTCCCTTCTCTTCACCTTCCTTTTTCTGTTGATCCTATCATAAGCAATCTTTAAGATCCTTATGCATTTTAGAGAAAAACAATAGATCATTCTCTCCTAGCTTGTTGGTAGGGTTATCAAACTACCTAGTAAACATATAATGAATATATGATTCATCTAGTGCCCGTACTTAATAAGCATTAAACAATCTGATTTCAGGCCCTGTCTTCCCTTTAAAATATCTGACAATAACAAACTCATATGTCTTTTCATCATGCTTGACATTAGAGATGGGCATTGATTGGTGTGTACCAACAACTCTTTTTCTCTTTAACTCTTCAGTTCACTTTACACTCCCTTTTGGGACTACCAACTCTTCTATTATGTTCTTCTTTGGCTGGTCAAAGGGGTTTGTGAATGTCTTGTCTTTCCTCATACATATCTCTTTAAGAGCTTTGAAGTTGTCGGTTTACTTGAATATCTTCTAAATATCCTAAAATTGATAACCCTTTGATATTGCAGCTTGATTTATTAAGTCTAATTCAGTTTAAGGTCATGAATCTTTAGGGAATTTACAAGTTCAGTTTGTTCTATAAAGAATTGAACTAAACCTGAGATCCTTTTGACCATAAAAATTTTTCAATCAGAATCATACTTTTAGAAAATGATCTTAACATCTACTTTGCTTTCTTGAGTTGAAACACCTTGGAGCATTTCAGAAGTGGTTAATCCCTCTTGTACTTGTATTTAGTGTGGTTGTTTGAACCACTTTGAATGTTTGCTTAACAGAGGTGCTAGAGACTCATGATCTTCAATGGAGATTCGGGCTTGCTGTGTTGATTTTCCTTGCCTTGGTTGTCTTGGTATAATTTCTTCTTCAACTGCTGTCATTTTCTCTTTGAAGTCCTTGATGATTGATAGCAAAGAGGCTTTAAAAGAATTTGTTCCCGTCTGACCCAATCTCCTCTTTCTATAACCATTTATCGGAAGAAAATCCTTCATTTTTGTATTAGTCATGGTGTAGGGATCAGGAAATGATAGTGAACTGTTGGTTATCTTGGAGAAGAAAGTGCTAAAGTAGAGGAGGGAGTTGCTTTAGCTTTGGCTTTCTTTGTTTCTTGTGTTTTTCTCAGCTCATACTCAGTCTTAATTGAAGGATCTAAAAATCTTTCCATCTTTTTTATTTCCTCTGACATGGCCTCAAATGTCATGCTGAAGACTTGATAAGTATCATATCCTTACTGAAGAAGAAACATTGCTTTCACTATCAAGTCATCGGTATTGGCCTTTTCAATTATTTTCTTCAACAACTGACTCTTGTCTTGGTAGGCTTTCTTGAAAATTAGGCTCATCCATCATGCATTCTTTAAGAGTATAACCACCATTAATCTCTCCTTCTTCAAGATTGATCACTTGTTGTTCAATATTTAGTTTCTAAGTTGATTGAATATGTTCTTCCATAAATTGAGCAACAACAACCATTCTTAGCCATCCTCTCTTTTCATCCTTTTATGTTTAGGGGCATTTTCTTCAACCATTGGTTGCTTTCCTTTTTCCCTCTCAGCTATGTATTTCCTTCTTCTTCAATACATCTATAGTTTAGCTAAACTAGACTCAATCTATTCAACTAGCCTAGTAGTCTCAGACGCTAATATTTCTTGTTCTTGTTATGTTTGTGTGTTGAATTTCTAAGACAGTCTTCTAATGACTTCCTTCTGCTACTCAGTAAGAGCTACAGCAGTAATCATTTGCAATTGTAGCTCTCTTTTATAGACTATTGGTTGTTGAGGAATGAATACAAATGACACTATAGGCACACTAGCTTCTCTAATGATCTCTAATATGTCTTCATCAATGAAGAAATCACCAGAAGAGTATGCATCAAGTTCTTCTATCAATGAGCTCTCAGCAGCATCCTCTTTAGTTTGACCAAGAACTGTGTATGAAACCATGGCTAAATATACAACTTCTACAGGTTTGCCAGATGTACTTGCTTATTCAGTAGGCATATCTTCTTGTTTAGTTTTTTGCCTCTTAGGGATCTTTCATCTCCTCCTTCATCGACATCATCATCACTCTCATTATTAGAATTTAACATTCTATCAAAATCATCTATGACTTTGTCACCTCATCCTTCTATCTCTTAATGAACATAGGTGAAGTCTTTGAGTAAGATTTGCACTTTCTTCTCTTGCTTGACTAACATCTCAGATTGTGTGTTAATGAGGTTATTTTGATCATCCATCACAATTGTTTGGATATTACAATTCTTAATATGCTCATTAATCTCATCCCTCATCTTCTTCATATTAGACTCTAACTCCTTGATCTTTTTGTCTTTCAAGATTAATTTGTTGGTTCTATCAGCAATAACTTGGTTTTCCCTGCTCATAATATTCTCCATTCTATTGATATTCAGTTAAAGCGCAGATATTACCTCATCCCTGTTAGACTGATTAGATTATTGATGATGTACTTGACCAACTGATTCCTGAATGGCCTTAGATGGTAAGTATTCTGAACTCTATTTTCTTCTTGCTTGCTCTTGAATCGTAGTCTATTTCTCCTCATCCGACGATGATACAAAACTATCAATAACTAGTAGATTCACTAGTGTCATTGAGCAGCATCAACAACAATATGAGATGGGTGAAATGGAGATGGAACCGGAGATGGAACCGGAGATGGAACCGGAGATGCAAGCGGAGATGGAATAGGAGATTATGCTTGATCAGGAGAAGCAATATGAAGATCACCACCGATATCATCATATGGTGACATTGCTTCCTGACCTTTAACAATAACAACTTCTTCTTCTTCTTCTTCCTCTTCTATCACAACATCTCTAGGATGATGGATTAATTATAAGCAACTTCTTCATCCTAGACTTCAGACTGTTGTTGTTGTTTTTTTTTGCTGTTGTTGTTGTTCCTCTTTTCCTTCAACATTGCCTTGACCAATATGATTAAGTATCAAAGGAAATAAAGGATATAAAGTACCACTGTAATAGCTCCTTGGGTCTTTATTCTTGATGTATCCATATGATTTGGTAGAGTGATGATCTAGGTTCACTACAGGTCATGTGGCTACCAAATTAGGAAAGGCTTTATTGATTAGACATTCTAAGAATTTAGGATACATAATGAACGTAGCTCTTCTTTCTTCTCCAGTGTTTGATAACATCCCATTAAACATATAGACATACATATTGAATGGTCTGTTAGTATATAGGGCATATATTAGAAATGATGTTGTGAGAGGAATATCATTCCAGCTAGTCTTCTTCTTAGATAAATAGTGTTGGAAGTAATGGACCAGAAATCTCCATTGCAGATCCATTTGGCGTTTCACAATTTGTTTCCCATCAAAGCCACCTTCATACCCAATGTATGCAAAGAAGGTAAGAAGTTCATCTTCATCTATCTCTTTTGGTTGACCACCATCATCTTCAAAGTATATATTGTTGGAGCATATATTGTCATATATAGTGTTTCTGTCGCTTGACGAATAGTTTAGGCTTAATTTATTACACCTGATATGTTGTAAACACATGAAACTGGGTCATTCGCCGGAGCATATGCGAATGAGACTCAGTCGTATGACTGAGCCATGCTAATGGAACAGTCGTGCGACTGAGAGATGCGATTAGGGCATTCGTAAGACTGAACCATAAGAATGGTCCAGTCATACGATTGAACCATACGCATGGTCCAGTCGTACGATTGAACCATTCGCATGGTCCATTCGTACGAATGGGCCCAATCACATCTAAGATGGGCCGAGGCCTATATATCCCAGTTTCAATGTGTAGAGTGAAAAGGATTTGAGAGGGAGTCTGCACGGAGCCTAGGGCTGCCGGATGAGAGGGGAGATCATGCTCAATCTCCCCTTGCCAATAGTCTTGATTCTTTTGTTGTAACGAGCTTGTAATCGTTAGGTTTTATCAATGAAACCAATTTTTGATAGTTCGTGTTATAGATTTGACTTTTGGTTTTGGT
>BJCO01761288.1:0-14572 GCA_018326465.1 Flaveria floridana | reverse complement strand
TTTGGGTGTAAAAGATTGAAGTTTTGGGTTAAAATGGGTTGATTCGTAATTTTCAGCCCGTTCTGCGAAATTAAGCACTCATCCAGCGAAATTATGCAGCGAAACTGGGAAATTCAGCGAAACTACAGTTTCACCTGGGCGAAACTATAGTTTCGTTGATGACTTCGCTGGTGCCCAGGTTGACCCTTAGACATTGCGAAACTAGGAAATTCCAATGAAAGTTGGGCGCTCAGGGTAGCGAATCTGTCCAGCGAAACTTGCAGGAATGCTGCCCGGCGAATTTAGCAGCGAAACTGCTGTTCGCTGAGCGAAACTATGGGCGAAATTACGGGCGAAACTAGCAGCGAACTTATTAGCGAATTTAGGCAGAAATTAACTCTTTTGAGTGTTAACTTATCTGCAGGCGGTGTAGTGTGACCCTCACCTTTAAAGCTTGATTTGGAGGCTGCTTATCGAGCACATGTGAGTTCTAGGACCCCTCATTTCCTTGTTTTAAATGATTTTGGGGCTGGAACACATATAAACCCGTTTGCTGGAAATATGTATGTTTGACCCATTTGGGTGAATTCACGGGTAGTATGCTTAAGGTATGATTGTGGCTTGTATGTGTTTGTATGATGTCTTGGTACGATTCCCCAAGGTTTATGAGGAATAACTAGGGCTATTAGACCCGAGGAGATGTGTAGTGAAATTCTAGCCTTCAGGAAAAATGCGAGAGTAAGTCCTGACAGGGAAATTTCTGTAAGTGCCTATAGATGACTGATGATATAGGCTAAGTATGTATGGTGCCATGTATGATGATGTATGACTGATATGTGTGTGTTCCTTATGATGATGTATGTATATCTCTCCATGACTTTACGTATTATGACAACGAATGAAAGAAGTATTATGTAATGTAAAGTGAAAGATAATGAAAAAGGAACATGATGATGAATGCATGTATTAATGAATGAATGAATGAGTAATATGATGATGAATACATGCATTAACGAACAAACAAAAGAAATCTTACAAGCATTGGATAAGGTGAATGGGTCCTTCTTGGTGATTGACCATATGTATGGTACCCCTACCGCTTACCTCTAGTACCGTGGCATACGCTTTGCTGTTCATTTAATGACTTTGGCCCGGTAGCTAAGACTGATTGAGGTATAGCATATGGTAGTGGTAAAAAAGATATCCAATGTACAAGAAAAGATGAAACGGGATCCTTGTCATTCGACCACAGTAATCATGGCTGCGTGCCATGAAGTGGGTAAAGCCTGACAGGATCCATATGAGAACTGAATGATAAAGATGTAACGAATAGATGATGCAGATAATAATAAATGTTATCTGAATATGTGTATGATGAATGTTCTTGAATGAAACTTAAGACGAATAAACGAAACGGGATCCTTGCCATTCGACCACAGTAATCATGGCTGCATGCCATGAAGTGGGTAAAGCCTGACAGGATCTAAAAATGAAGTGAAAGATAATGATGTATAACGAATGATTGAATGAAAGAGATAATAAAGATGTTATCTATGCGTATGTATGATGTATGATCACGTATAAAGAAAAGAATGGTTTTAATGAAAACGAAGTATGTTTATTATAAAACTAGAACTAACTCAGCAACGCTGACTTTTATGTGTTTCCAGTTGGCAGGTAGTGTTGCTGGGGATGGCACGAGGCGGCTACTCAGCTCTTTTGGGATGGCATTCTCCTTTTGATAATGCTGCCACGTCTCTTGTGGCATGCATGTGATCCTTGAGGGTCCCGATAAAAGGGATTACTTAAGGAATCTTCTTTATGATGAAATTTTAAATGTTTCTATATTAGAGAATAATGTATAATGCTTTTGTGATTTGATGCAACATTAGATGTTTTGAAATTGATGTACGTTGTATTAAATGGCAAAAGCATTTATAGTGAATTGAAAGTTTACCTCAGAAAATTCTGCTGCATGATTTCACTAAGTTTATGCAAATATATGTTTTATGTGCGATGAATGACAAACTGTGAGGTGCCCGGGAACGGGGCCTTACACAATCACACCCAAATGGGTCAAACACACACATTTTAAAAAATAGGTTTCTATGTGTTCCATCCCCAAAATCGGTTGAAAAAAAGTAAATTAGGGGTCCTAGAACTCACAAAAAGAAGGAGGAGATGAAGAGCTTTGTTTGGACTAGCTACACGACAAGTTTCGAGCCCGAATCGACCCGAATCACCCTTTTTTCTCTTCTTTTTCTCTTCTTCCTCTCTTCTTCCTCTCTTCTCTCTTTTTTTGCAAATTTTTACAAGTGTGGGGAGGGTGTGGCTGCCCTTCCCCTCTAAATCCCCCATTTTTGCAACTTTTCCCCGTTTTGGCAAGTTTGGTCCCCCGTCTTTGGATTTTATTTCTTTTTCTTCTTTCGTCGGCTACAAGGAAAATATCCTGGTGTTACAATCTTTTATCATCATTTCAAATGTTTTCACATTTTCTTATTTTCCTTTCACTAATCAACAATCCCGTCATCCTTCTTTTGAATTACTTCTTTTAACGTGTCATTTTCCTCTTTTAACACATGAATAATCTTTTCGTGAGCGATGTTAGCTTCTTTCATAGTATCAATTACATCCACCTCTTGTACATCTTTAGTTTGTACAGACACATTATGTGCTGTAATAACATGAGTTTCTTCAGCTTCAATTGGAGACTCAGCAATAGGAGTGGTGCTCTGAAGGATAGGCTCAGGTGTTATTACATCAATGTAATCCAATCGAATATCTTGATTTTGATCATGTTCTTCATAAACATTGGAGTCTAACCCATGATTTTCTTCACTAACTCCTTCATCATGATCCATACTAGCAGAAGTTCCTTCATCTACATCATGTATTTCTTCAAAATGACCAGAGATAGTTTTCTCACTACTCTCCGATTGATGTACCTCAGCTGCATCATCAACACATCGTCATCACTACTTGATGAACTTTCATCATCATCATTTTTATCATTATCATCATTATCTTTATCATCATCAGACTGTACTTGAGGAATTACATCAATAAGATCAGCTGGATCCATTGGTTGAACTTCAATTAAATGGAAAGGATCTATATCGATGTCTACTTCATCTTTTGCAACATTTCTCATGTAATCAAACATAGGTACATTCTGAGCACCTATAATCATGGCCAATCTCTTGTAAGATATCTTAGACATGTGTTCAAGTTCTAAAATATCTCCACCTACACCATAAGCATGGAAATCCAGTTGTTCTTCATTTACAATCATCTGTAAAAACCTTGGATACATCATATATTTATTCCTAATGCCTTTCTCCAAGTTGAAGATAAACCCATTCATAATCCATTTGGCCATGTTGAATCTTCTTTTTGTAGCAAGACCTACAATTGGAGATGCAATGTCTACTGGGAAAGAATTCCATCCAGCACTTATTTTAGACATGTAGTGTTGGAATATGTAGCACAAAATCTTCCAATGGTTGAAGACTCTGGCTCTAAAAAATTGCTTCTGTGTAAAGTGATCAGGATGACCCATTTCCATGTATGTCTCTCTACATTCATTGAATATCAGCTATGATGGATCTTCTGGATCATTTTGTCCCAATCTTAAGGATGCTCTAATAGAATTTGGTGAAACTTCTATCATTCTATCATTTGTGACAAAACCCCTTAATACTTTCCTTCCTTCATCATTTACTTCAACTGATGTTGTGGTCTAGAACTTCTTGATTAGTCTTGCATAGACCACTGGTTGGTAACACATAGCATATACATATTTAGTCCTCAATAGAAATATGATCATCTCTTCATAACTAAGAACATTTTGTATATTCTCACTAAGTAATGCTACAACATTGTGCTTTGGCTCAAATTTCAATTCATTCATCTACACAAATGAAAACAAGAACTTTAGTCAATTTGATTTTAAACCTTTTGAATTTAATAGATGTTGATTGAATTTTAATGAATTATTATGTTTTAGACAATATTTAATCTATCTTGTACTTAGAAAATGACTAAGTATTTATATATTATGTTCAAGAACATAACATACTCAAGTTAGAGTATAAATGGTTTTAAACATATCAATTCATTAAATGTTATCAAACACATATTTAAAAAATTGAATTTTTATGAATTTTCCATTTTAATTAAAAGTTCAAAATTCATTGACTGTTCATCTTCATTACTTCTACTGATGACGAATCATCATCGAACAAATGTTGATGAAATTCAATGTTTAATGTGTTAACATGCTCGATAATAATTCAATATCAACAATCTAACATCAATTTCAGTTCTTATTTGTCACTAAATTCACAAAATTCAAATGTTAAGTCGACTTAGGGTTCATACGCCTGAACAGATATGAAACGCCCAGTCAAAATTTGAATTAGAATATTCAAAATGTGTTGATTCGATTATGAACTTACGTTTAGAATCTTTTAAACACACTATCAATTGCAGAATAATAGCACAAACAGTCAAACTTTATGAATTGAAGTTAACTGAGAGTCAAGAGAGTGAGTTCAGGGGACTTTAGGTGAATGAAAGAATAAAAAACACAAAGTGTTCGATTTACACTAAGTGTAAATTTTTAGGCTCATGAGCACTGTTTGTGGGCATGACTCTGAAATTAACACAAAAAATTTAGGCGCATGAGCACTGTTTGTGCGCATGAGGTTGAATTTTTTACTAAGTGTTTAGGCATATGAGCGCTGTGTGTGCGCATGGGCTTAGGCCATGAGCACTGTTCCAACGCATGAGCACTTTATAGGCACTTTTGCACTGTTCAGGCGCATGAGACTTGCTGAAACGCCTAACACTTGGTAATTTCACTTGAAACACCCAAATCTTGAAAAGTCTGGTACTGTTTAGGCGCAGGAGAGTTGCTGAAACACCCAAATACTTAACCATCTTTTTAGTCTTATGACCACTGTTTAGCCGCATGAGGGTGTCTAAAAATCCTAAAAGACTTGTAAATTTTCTAAAATTCATCATGCTCCTGTTTGGACTTCTGAACACTGTTTAGGCGCATGAGATTTCTTTCATGAGTCTAACACTTGTAATTTTCAAATCTTTCACCTGACACTGTTTAAACACATTAGTACTGTTTACATACTATTATTTAAACAATTTGTCAAATTTCGACTTTCACTCAAAATTTACATAATTGACCCTCAATTTTGACCTTTTGACATTTTAATTTTTTATTGAAATTTTCAAAAAATAAAATCAATTTCCCTTCATTTTAGTTTCTCATTTAAATTATTGTAAGAATCTTTTCCACTTTAAAACTTTTCAGATTCATTTTCACATTATTAAACACACACATGCTTGAACTTCTAGCTTCATCCTTTTCATCCAAACCATTTAATTTTGATTCCCTTAGATTCTCTTACTTTTTACTCCCCCTGAACTTTTAAGTTTTACAAAACTTAGAAGTTTCTTGAGTCTTCACAAGAAGCTCATACTAATCATCGATAATATGCCTGCACACATAAAACATGCATAAAATCAAAATTAAAACATAATAAAAATCTAATATGTACAATAGAATCAATATCTGCAGTGAGATCATATCAGTTAAGATCAACACATTAAAACAAAATAAATTGTGAATAGTCATAGACAATGATTAAATCCTGATCAAGTGTGTTCCAGGTTAGTGATTTCACAGCAAACGAGATACAAGATCAAAGGACAGACAATGAGTGTATTTGATAAAAGAATCAGCTCACTTTCTTTTTTATTTCTTGCATTTATTAGGGTTGAATTAGATATGACATGATGTCACTCACACATAGACTTAGAGAGATCAACTATCATCAAGGTATGCAAGTAAGTACATTTTCTCAACTTAGGAACCTGAAATATATTCAAAACCAGAGTTCATGTTTATAATTTAGTTGAGCATTATCATGGATAAACTATTTGATAAACTATAACCATCCATCTAAATGGGTTGGGCACATTGGCATCTTTTTGCATCAAAGGAGAATATCCAGGTCTGTAATCACTTACAACAAAGGATATCTCATCACTTCAGGTCTATGATGGGTCATAACAGAGAAGGGAGATGCTGCTTGTAATAGATCTCATGGTTAGTCATATCACCACCAGGTGTGAGTGTTGTAACTTTACAACCAATCAATCCGATAAGCTAATACTACTCATTAGTACTAAGATCAACACACATACATGCATAGATGATTTAGTTTGATCACAAGAATTTACTTTTTCAGTATAATAGCATGAGTTTGTCTACACATCATATCTGATCATGTCAGACTTTATTATCGAGTGAAATATGCAACTGTTCTAACTAATGTACTATCATTTCTCACATACTGCAAAAACAGATTCATTCCTGAAACATGAATTAACAAAAAAACAGTAGTTTTTGTTTTATATTTTATCTTTGATTTTTGATTTTCTATTTTTGTATTTGGTTTTGCTTTAATATGAAAACACGCACACACAAACTACAATCAGGGAATTAACTCTCACAGTTGCTCTTACTATGACCTTTTTTTAAAGGGAGGATTCTGATCATGTTAAGACTCAATTAACTAAACTGCTCAAAAACCAGTTTTACACATGGTTAATAAGACCAATTGACTGTAACAAATACTCAAACCATCTTGGTAAAAAGGTTTTAGTAAATAGGTCTGCCAGCTGTTTTTCAGTTGCAATTTGAATCAGAATGATTAAACCTTTTTTCAGAGTTATCTCTGAGAAAATGATATCGAATCTTGATATGTTTTGTTTTTGAATATTGGACAGGATTAGCTGTAATGAACATTGCAGTAGTGTTATCAATGTAAATTGGAGTTTTAAGAAAATTGAACCCATAATCCAGCAGTTGGTTTTGTAACCAAAGGATTTAAGAACATCCTGCTGAAGCAGCTATGTACTCAACTTCTACGGTTGAAAGGGAGACATTTTTTTGTTTCTAACATTGCCATGAGACTAATCTGGGTCCTAAATACTGACAACCACCTATAGTAGATTTTCTATCTTGACAACATCCTCCATAATCACTATCAGTATATCCATGTAACTCAAAGTTTCCTTCGTATGGATACCATAGCCCTAAAGCTGGTTTACCTTTGAGATACCTGAATATCCTTTTGATAGCAATTAAATGGGATTCCTTTTGGTCTGATTGATACATGTCACAGACACAAATAACATACATTATGTCTGGTCTAGATGCAGTAAGATACATTAATGAACCAATCATAGACATGTATAAGGTTTGGTTAACAGATGTTCCTTTTGGATCAGGCTCAATCTTGGAGTCCACATCAGCTAGAGTTCTAATGGACTTACAATCTTGCAGTTTAAATTTCTTCAAGAGCTTGTCAACAAACTTCTCTTGATTGATGAAAATACCACCTGCAGATTATTGAACTTGAAGTCCAAGAAAGAAACTGATTTCTCCCATAGAAGTCACTTGAAATATGATATCATCAACAAACTTCATTATTTCTTCAAATTCATTGCACAACTGAAGAACCAAATATGATATCATCAAATACACTTGTATACATAAGAGATCATCAGCATCCTTTTTTATGAATAAAGTTGGATCGATTTTTCCTCGCGTGTATCCATGTTGGATTAAGTGTTGTGACAATGTTTCATACCAGATTCTTGGAGCTTGATGAAGTCCATACAAAGCTTTGCTAATCTTGTACACATGATGTGGAAATTCTTAATCTTCAAAACTCGAAGATTGCTTCACATACACATCATCGGTGATTGAACCATACAAGAACGCACCTTTAACGTCCACTTGATACACTTTCAATTTCATGAATGATGCATAAGCCAGGAAGACACGAATTGATACAAGTCTTGCAACTGGAGCAAATACTTCACTATAATCAATACCTTCTTCTTGAGTGTATCCTTGTGCAACAAGTCTCGCTTTATTTCGAATGACTATGCCTTGATCATCTATTTTGTTTCTAAACAACCATTTTGTGCCTATGGCAATTTTTCCTTCAGGTAAATCAATAAGATTCCATACTTCTTGTTTACAGAATTGCAATAATTCTTCTTGCATAGTCTTAATCCAACCATTGTCCTTTAACGCTTCAGTATCGTTTTTAGGAACAACTTGATAAAGAAAACATGAGTATAAGCAAAGATTTGCTTGATCTGATTTGCTTCTCGTCGTTCTCTCATTCAAAGGACCAATAATCTGAGATGTTGGATGGTTCTTGTGAATATAAGATGTTGGAATCTCATTCCCTTGAACATGAACATCTAGATTTGTTTGATTCATGTTGGAAAGCTGATGAAATAGGCTTGAAGAATGTGGATTGAAATTTTGAACTTGAGTCGGTGAGTTGATAAAGTAATCAAGATTACCAGAATCAACTACATCACCAGAAATGGATGATGTTCCAGACTCACATTGTACAAGTTCAATACCATCATTAGGAACTAGTTGAGAAACATCTTGAACTTCTGAAACTGAATGATGTGAATCTTAATAAGATTGTGTAAGGCCCTGTTCCCGGGTACCTCACAGTTGTACATTCATCGCATCATTACATTTAAACATTACATAATTCATAATAATATGCAGCAGGAATTCATTTAACAAAAGCCACTCATTATCATTATAACTGCTGTTGTTAAGAAATACAATGTTTTTCATGAGTTACAAAAGGATTGTTTAATTGCATTACAAAACAACAATAGCATCAAAGTATAAATGGATGTCAGTATTGACTCGCCGAGTAGCTTCCCCTCGTGCCATCCTCAGCAATTTACCGGCCAACTGAAAATGCATAAAAGTCAGTTTTGCTGAGTGAGTACTAGTTTTATACGTAGCAAAATACCTTGTGTGTTTTATGTACAAAATATACCTTTCCATAAGTTACCTTTACCTTCGTATATGAACACACATCATATGTATATTTAAAAAATATTCATTGTTTATTTGGTTCTCTCATACTTTCATTATTATCTTCCATTATTGTATTCATTCTTTCATTCCATTCTTTTCATTAGCATTCGCTTTCATATACTTAATTTCATTTCGTGCTTTTTATTAACATTCTCTTTCAGTATCCAGGGTATGCCGGTCCCACGAACATCTAGGTTCAAATACCTGGGCTCGTACCTGCAGGAGGACGGAGAGATACACAGCGATGTAGCTCACCGTGTCCAAGCAGGATGGTGCAAGTGGAGAGCAGTATCAGGGATCCTATGCGATAAGAGGTTTCCAGCAAAACTAAAAGGAAAACTCTACAGAGTGGCGGTACGCCTAGCTATGCTATATGGAACAGACTGCTAGGCCATAAAGAAATCACACAAGAAACAAATAGAGGTTGCGGAAATGCGAACGCTGAGGTGGATATGTGGCCATACAAGACTGGATCGAATAAGAAATGAAGTGTTTTGACAGAAGTTAGAAGTGGCTTATATTGCAGATAAAATACAAGAGGGAAGATTAAGATAGTTTGGACATGTCAAGAGGAGACCAATGGCAGCACCGGTTAGAGCAGTGGAGAACATCATCCTAGAGGGTAGGAAGAGTAGAGGAAGACCTAGGTTGACTTGGGAAGAGATAATTAGGCGAGATATGGTACACTTGCACCTCTTTGAGCACATGATCGAGGATAGGAGTGAGTGGAGGCATAGAATTAAAATTAAGGACTTGTAGTGGTTTCTATAGCTAGGAAGGGACTTTGATTACTTGTTACGGGGCCTGATATGTATGTAGTATGCTTCTGCCTTTTTAGGGGAAACTTGCTGCTCCTCTGATGTATGCGTGTTCATTTTATATTTCATTTCGGTGATATTTTACTGTTTGTTGTATGCCGTGTGCTGTATCATATATCATATATCATATATCGTATGTTTGATTATATGCTGATTCGCTAGCGTTATTTCTTTTTTTATCGAACCGGGGGTCTCTTTAGAAGCGGTCTCTCTACCTATCTGGATTAAGGAAAGACTTGCCACCATCTACCCCTCCCAGACCCTATTCTTGAGTGGGATATACTGGGTTTGTTTGTTTGTTTGTTTGTATTAACATTCTCTTTCGTATACATTCTTTCGTTTCATACTTTTCACTATCTCTTACTTTCATTCTCATACTTTCGTATCATACTTTACATCATTTTTTTTACTTTCTTACTTTCTTTCATACGTTATGTCATTCTTTTACTTTTATACAGATCAATGATCAATACCCCGAACATTGTGCATGAAGCTAATGCTAGTCCTGTGGTAATTAAATCATGAACATTATGCACGAAGCTAACCTAGTCACCTAGGGCAAGTCCTCTCCCCCTTCATCTGGAGCAATTGGCAATACCCCGAAATTGTGCACGAAGATAATGCTGGGCCTGTGGTAATTAAATCACAAACATTATGCATGAAGCTGACCCAGTTACCTAGGTCATGCCACAAGGGTCTTGTCAATTTCAATGATTGACCTTATATTCATCCTTCGGGTTATTAAAACCGCACATAATTGAGCTAACAACAACATGGTCGTGCACCTCCTTCTATTTGCTTGCAAGCTATTCTTTCTTTCATTTCGTTTCACTTTTCATCTTTGTTATCTTTCACTTCATTGTGTTATACTTTACGTTTTGTCATACATTTGTCGTAGTACGTTTGAATACCATTAAAAGATAACACATTATACATATATACATACCATACATCAATCATACATACTATAACCATAGACCATCACTTAATCATACTTAAAATAGGTAAACATAGCCCATGGGTCAAACTAGGGTCAAACCCTAGAATTCTGGTTTTTTTCCGAAAAATTCAGAATATTTTCAAAGTGTTTGGGCACATGTGAAGTATTTGGGCGCATCAGCCCTGTTTGGCATTCCTCAACTATGTAGGCGCATCGTCCTACACTTAGCCACTTTAACACTTAGGCGCATGAGCCTTCTGGGCGCATGGCCACTATTTGGGCGCATGGGCACTATTTGGGCGCATGGGCACTATTTCGGCGCATCAAACTTACACTTAGTCATTTCAGCCCAAAACTCAGGCGCATGAACTACTCTTCAGGCGCATGGACCTACACTTAGAAATTCTAAGGCATTATTGGGGCGCATGGGGTACTGTTTGGGCGTATGAACCTAAACTTGATATTTCTAAGCAATTTATTAGATGCATGGGCCGTGTGTGGGCGCATGTGCACCTACTTACATGTTTTATAAGTTGTTTTCCAGTCCCAAACATCACTATATCCTATCCTAAACTATTTGCACCCATTATCAACCTCAAACAAACATCTACAACTATAAAACATCATCATACAAGCATCCATACATATGGTATATACATAATAGTTGTGAAAATGGTTTTGCATGCATTTTCAGCCCCAAAACTTTTAAATTAAGAGAAAACTGGGGTCTAGAAACTAACCTTTTGCAGCTTCCAAGTACAACACTCTCAAAATGATGAAATCTTGATGTTTCTAGCACCTAAACACCAAGAACGCATACCCAAAAGAATATAGACACATAAGAACATGTACTATTTGGTAACATGGTCAAAACACATCAAAACCAAACTCAGTTGTGCTAAATTGGCTTACCTTGGCTGAATTTTTGCCGCTTCCTCACTCTAGAATTCGAAATCTGCTCTCTCTCTCTCTCTAAAGCTGAAAATGGCAGTTGATGTAAATGGGGTTGTGGGCGGTCGTGCTTCTTTTAAACATAAAATAATAATGTTGCCCTCTATACACTTACACCCCCTCCACTTTGGCTACTTTTTATTTCTTTCAAAATACTTTTCTTTCCTTGTTATTTGATTAGAAATTTTCGGGTGTTACAAGTCCACCCCCTTAAAGAGGATTCGTCCTTGAAACCCGTCATTACTCAAATAACTATGGGTAATGCTGTATCATTTCTTCCTCAGTCTCCCACGTAGACTCTGAACCCTTACTGTGTTTCCATAGCACCCGTACCAGTGGAACCACTTTATTCCTCAACCTTATTTCCTTTCGATCAATTGCTCTACATAATTGAGCCTTTCATCCACTTTGATACCGTCCAGTGGTACAATCATATCATCATCAGCTAAGCACTTTCTTAGATGAGATACATGGAATGTCGGATGAATTCCACTTAACTCATCAGACAGTTCTAATTGATAGGCAACCTCCCTTACTCGTGCGATGATTCAGAAAGGACCTATGTACCTTGGGCTTAGCTTACCCCTCTTCTGGAACCGAATGATTCCTTTCCAAGGTGAGACCTTCAACATATCTTAGTCGCCCACCTTGAATTCAATTGGTCTGTGCCTCTTGTCGGCGTATGACTTTTGTCTATCTTTCACCGCCTTCATAAATGCTTTGATCCTCTCTAGCTTCTCAGTTGGAGCCTCAATCACCTCAAGGCTTCCCAACTCTTTCTGCCCATTGTCTCCCTAACACACGGGCGTCCTATATCTCCTAACGTATAGCATCTCGTAAGGTGCCATGCCAATGGTTGCATGATAACTATTATTGTACAAGAATTCTGCTAATGGTAAGTGATCATCCCAACTTCCTCCAAAATCGATCATGCATGCTGGAAGCATATCCTCGAGCATCTGGATCGTCCTCTTAAACGGACCATCTGTCTGGGGATGATAAGTCATGCTAATGTGTAGCCTCGTTCCCATCGCATCATGGAATCTTTTCAAAACTTCGATGTAAATCGGGTGTCATGATCCGACACGATAGACACCGGCACACTGTGATAAGCTACGATCTCTTTGATGAACAGATCCGCCAACCTCTCAGCGGAATACTGTTGGATTTTATGCCCAAGACACATAGAACATTGATGTGGTTAGTACGTTATGATCCAAGTCGGGTCATACCCAATAGCAAGTTTGGCAAACACCAATATGTATTTAATTGATGATATGATCATGCAATTAAATAATTACACCAATTTAGAAGATAGGTTTTCTAAATAAATTGTATGCGAGAAAGAACAACTTATAAGGATATTTTGTTCATGGACATTATTTATAATGTTATTTAAGTTTGTTAAATAACATCAAATAATAATAGTGTGTTTAAGTTATATATTTAAAGGGTTAATTATATAACTAATAATATAACTAGTTCACAAATTAAGTGGGTGTTTAAAATGGGGGGAACCCATTTTAAACAAGCAATTTCGGCCGCCCCTTTAGGGGCATGTTTGGTCTTTTTTTGTTGCCTTGAAACCACACCCCACTTGAATTAGTCACACTCTCCAATTTTCACTCTCTCATATACATGCAAGACTCATGTTTTTCTCTCATCTAAGAAGAAAAACAAGGCTGGAAAAAGGGTTTTCTGCAGCTTCTTTCTTGCGATTTTGGTGTCTAAATCCTAGCAACAAAGGATTTTGCTTGAGGCTTGCGGGTATACAAGCTTGAGGACACCTCTCCTTGGTGTTTTGGTCATTCAAGAACCTCATCTTCTTCATCCAAATCTCGTTTTTCAGAAGGTTTACAAAGGTGGTTTGTTTTGTTTTGTTTTGGTTGTTTTGGTTCTTAATAGCTAGTTCATACACATATAAATGATCCTTATGTTCTTGGGTTTGTTGTTGTTATGATATGAGTCTTAATTTTCAGATTACAAATCATAATATTAAGGTTTTATTCCGCTGTGTTTTTCTTGTTTAAATGGTTAAACAACTATGTTAATGGTCCAACAAACCCAACATTGGCACTAGAGCCGGATATGTGGATGACTAGCTTTAATTATCCTTCTAAAATTTGTTTTATGGGGTTTTAACAACCAAATTAGGCTGTTTTGTGGTGATATTATAAATCCCCAACCTTTCAAGGTTATATCTTGCATGCTTATGATTAAATCTTGAAAGAAAAGATATCAAAATGCTACAATGTGTTTTGTTTGGACAATAACACCCTAAATTCTTAGTTTATGTTGGCTGAAAATTTAGGGTCAAATGGGGATTTATTTTGGTTCTTGGATGTTATGTCATATTGGTGCATAATCTAGCCTTGACCTTGTGATGGTTTGGTTTTGAATGAATGATTTATTTTGGTTGATTTCATTCTTTATGGGTTGTAATATTTATTCATTTGTGCTTGTATTTGGGTGTAATTTATTTATTCATTCTTTTGTGATGTAATAGATAGATTAAGTGTGTTTTCTTTATTACAAAATTTTTATTAGGATATAATTTTTGTAAATGAAGATGCATAAGATGGAAGCATAAAAGGAAGACACAAAGAGAAGGACTTGAAGCATTTGGATGCAACTTCAAGTGGGGGTCTTTGGAGATCTCATCTTTTGTGTTGTGTTTAACCCTTAGAAAAGACCTTATGACCTCACTTGTGATGGCAAACAAGTTTGGTCACCTAAGTGGCTATGGTTATGCACATATGGTTGTTTTATATATGCTTGTTTGATTATCCATTTTATGTTGATTGTTTGATATGTGGATATGCTTAACAATCTAAATAAATAATCTTAACAAGCTGAATTTTTGGTTTCTTATCATTAAGTGACTAATAAAAGGTTATTAAAAGGATTAATGATTTCAAATAAAAGAGGTTTTAT
>BJCO01761257.1:0-11001 GCA_018326465.1 Flaveria floridana | reverse complement strand
AGTAGTTTCTTTTCAGTAGTTGTAGTAGTTTACACTTGTCTTTTGTAAGAAGATGTCAACTGTTAGACATCTTCAGTAGTTTAGTCTACTTTCAGTAGTTGTTATAATAACGGTTAGATGTCACTATCAAGTGACATCAGCTGACGTCACCCTTTCTTATAAAAGGGAGGATGACCTAATTTTGTAATTGCCGAAGCTTGAGATTGAATGAAATATTCCTTTTTGTAGAAATACCTTTTCTCTCTATAACTGTACTGTTCCATTGCTTTATCATTTGTGTTCTACCTTGAATTTGTCTAATTCGTGTACAATTCCGCTGCAAATCCTAATCTAATTGATCAAACGAGGTCTGAGATCCTTTCACATGAAGATGTACTAGCAAGAGAGTATTTCTTCAGTATTTGATGAATATACTTTTCTTGGTTGGTAAATATGCCATCTGGTTTCTGATGAACTTGTAATCCAAGGAAGAATATTAATTTTCCCATAGAACTCATCTGAAAATCAGATTTCATCAATACTTCAAACTCTTCACACAATCTCTTGTTTGTTGATCCAAATATAATATCATCCGCACATATTTGAACCACCAAGATATCTTGATGTACATGCTTGAGAAAGAGTGTATGATCTACTATTTCTCTCTTGTATCCATGCTTCAACAGGAAGCATGATAATGTCTCATACCATTTCCTTGAATCCTGATGAAGTCCATACAAAGCTTTGTCAAGCTTGTATACACCATGAGGGTAATCAGGATCTTCAAAGTCTCGAGGTTGAGCAACATATACCTCTTCATCAATTTTACCATATAAGAAATCACATTTTACATCCATTTGGTAAACTGTGATTTTCTTATATGAAGCATAGGATAGAAAAACTCTAATTGTTTCTATCCTTGCAATTGGTGTAAAGACATCATCATAGTCTATGCCTTCTTCTTGAGTATAACCATAAGCTATTAGCCTTGCTTTGTTTCTAACAATGATTCCCCTGTCAACTAATTTGTTCATGAAAAGCCATCTAGTACCAGTTAGGTATTGACCTTCAGACAGATCAACTAGATTCTAGAGATTCTACTTTTTGAATTGTTGAAGCTCCTCTTGCATAGCTTCAATCTAGCTATTGTCTTTAAGTGCAGCTGTAATGTTAGGTGGAACCACTTAAGATAGAAAACATGAGAAAAGATAAATGTTGGTTGCTCCCGCTTAATTTCTGATGGTTCTTTCATGAAGATCACCTATTATGCTTTTAATTGGATGATTCTTATGAATTCTACTGGTTGGAATATTATGAACTGGAAGGGAAGATTCCAAGTTGGTCATGTGTGGTGATGGAGATTGATCCAGCTGTGATGGAGAATTAAGAAAGTAGTCAAATTCTTCTTCATGTTGATGTAAGGCTGAATGATGTCCATCTTCCAGATTTTGTGCTTCAGCAGATGTAGTTTTAACTTCTGTAAGTGTTACAAGAACATCTCCAAATATAGATTGTGGATCTGTTGATGCTGTTAATGGACTTGGTTATGGTACTGGTAGATTTGGAACTTTAGTTGGAATTGGGGCATCTCTAGATGTAGATGGAGTATCTACGGATGTAGTATTAACATCTACGGAAGCAGGGTTAACAGCTGCTGATACTTCATTTTCTTTGGAGGTTGAAGTTGGATTTCCATTAGAGTGTCCACTAATTGATTATGGTGAAGGCCCATGATCTGCAACACTTGGAGTGTGAGGACGAGGTCTTGGTGGATATGCAGTTATTGGCACTTCACTCATTGTTGGATGTACGTAAGGATAACATATATCCGTAGAACCTGCAATATTCAAATAACCAGTGTTAAATGAATTCGCGAAAGCATCTATGTCAAACAACCATTATGAACCTATTATCGATTTTGTAAAAGATGTTTTATCAAAAGATATATTAGGTGTTTCTTCCATAATGTTTTGTTGTGGAATGTAACCTCTATAAGATTGGGATGTTGATGAGTAACCAACAAAGAAACTATCATAGGCTTTTTCTGAAAACTTTCCTAATTGTTCTTTGGTGTTTAACATAGACACATGACACCCAAAAGCTCTAAGATAGCCTATAAAAACTTTTCTTTTAAATAAGAGCTCATAAGGTGTTTTGTTGTGTTCTCTCACAATCAATGTTTTATTTTGAACAGTGCAAGCTGTAGTCACTGCTTCAGCCCAAAAGGTAATGGGTAGATGTGAATCAGCTAGCATTGTTCTAGCTGCTTCAATGAGAGTTCTGTTTCTTCTCTCAACAACTCCATTTTGTTGTGGAGTTCTTGGAGCACTGAACTGTCTTACTATGCCTTTGTTCCTGCAAAAGGTATCTAGAACACAGTTAACAAATTCATACCCATTATCACTTCTGAAAATTTTGACTTTTAAATCAAGTTGATTTTCAATTTTAATGATGAACTCCATGAGTGTTTCAGATGTTTCATTTTTATGTTTGATGAAGAAGACCCATGTGAATCTAGTAAAATCATCAACAATCAACAAACAATATTTGAGTGGTGTTGTATTTGTGTTAATTGTTTTGGACTTGTGAGACACCTTATGTTGTTTTCCTTTGTAGCATGAAGAACAATGAGTAGAACATTGAGATTATTTCTTAGGAAGACCAATGACTAAGTCATTTCTGGCCAGCATATTCATGTTCTTCATACTAGAATGAACCAACCTTCTATGCCACAGTTGAGATTCATCTTCTGATAACTTAGAAATCAAGCATGTTCCATTTGATGTTAGTGAGGTGTTGTTCATGTCCAAAACATATGTATTGCCTTTTCGTGGTGCTTTAAGAAGGATGTAATCATCTGGGATTTTCAAACCAGGTTTAAGAATGTAACAATGAGTTTTATCAAATAAAGTGGTATAGTTTTGATCACAAATTTGAGAAACGCTGAGTAAATTAAATTGTAAGTTTTCACAAAAATTTACTTTCTCAAACTTGAGCACACCATTTGTTACAATTCCTTCACCTACAATTTTACCTCCTTTCTTATCCCCACTAAATGCTTCATAAGAAGCATTTTTATGTTTCAAATCATGGAGGAGAGAACAGTTCCCTGTCATATACCTGGAACATCCACTGTCAACATACCACTTATTGTTAGCCCTCCATGTATGTTCCTGCACAGAAAATGAAATCAATTAGAATAGGGAACCCAAGCCTTATGAGCTTGGGTTGACCATTTGTGTCTAAAATAGTCACTCCTTGATGAATGAGTCTTTATGATTTAGGTTTGACTTTAGAATCAATTGATTTATTTAGTTTTGTTTATGGTGGTGAGGATGATTCTTTAGGAGATTGCCTTAAGACATTTTGAACTTGGTTCTCAGTCACTTCCTCTTGCACCTTCTTTTTCTTCTCATTTTGTGTTAATGAAGAACTTTTGTTATGGAAGGTTTCAGCATCCTTTGATTTTGACTTTGATACTTCTATACCTTTATCAAACTGACCAAAGAATGTCTCTTCAGCATCTGTTGATTTTTCATTCAATTCCACCTTTATGTGTGGTGTTTTGCTTTGAGACTGTTGTTTTCCTCCTTCTTCGGTTGAGCATTAGAAACAGATGTTTGCTTCTTAGCCTTTTCAACCTTTTGTTTTTGATGTTCATCAGCAGCAGGTGCTTTCTTTGTCTTTCCAGCCTTATTCTATGGCTGTTGCTGCTGCTTTGTTTCTAATTCTCTGATGTTATCTTCAGATTGTGAACCTGCATCTTTGTTCTCAGATTGCTTCTTCCTATGAACTTTTGTTTTGTTCTTTTTGTTGAAGTAGCATTCTTGAGTTGAATCATTGTTTTTGTTGCAGATTGCACAATGCTTATTGAAGTAGCAATCTGAAGTCATATGGTTGTTCATATTGCATTATAGAACAGTAGCTGCTGAAGTAGCAATCTTCAATGTTATGATTAGTCATAACACACCACTTGCAGTACTTATCTTCTGCCTCACTCCCCGAGTCAACTGTTTTCTTCTTTTGTTTCATCTGTTTCTTATGCTCTTCCCGCTCTCTTTCAAATTTAGCTGCTGAAGAGTCTTTGCCACTTCCGGACATAATGTCAAATAGTTCTGATGGTTTAGCAGCTGTCTTTTATTGATGAAGCACAGCCTTTACGGATTTCTTGCCTGTGCTTTCGATTGTTAAAGCTTCAGCTAAAGATGTCTTTGTTTTGACTTGTCTTTCAGCAGAAACTTACTTCTTCCATAGATCTTCTACTGAAGACTGTTTAGACAAATCAATAGTTTTCTTCATCCGCTGAGGATCTGCTGAGGTTTCTTGAATTTTAACAATCTTCTTCTTTCGTAGAAGATCTGCTGAAGTTGTTGACTTGGTCTTCCTGATCTTTTCTGTGGAAGTAGTTTTTGCTTCTTCCGTAGAGTTTGCCCTTGCATCACCTTTAGACCTTGTTGTTGTTGGTAGAGTCACTTGCTGGTTGTTTAGCTCTATAATCCCAGCATTCAGTTAAACTATCCTTTTGTAGATAGTCTTCAGCAAGTTTCTTTGTTGAGGGGGATAGGGCAATTTGATTTCTTCAAGCACCTTTGGTATTGAAGGTTCAAACACAAAACTTGTTCCCTTACCCTTATCATCACCTTGTTGTTGATCATGATCATCCAGCTCAAACAAATCATCCAAAAATCCATCAAAATCAAAATGTGATTCATCTTGTTATAAAACTTCTAAATCAGTTGATTTAGTTTCACTCACCTCAGAATCATCACCATTTGCCACTTGAATGAATTTAGTTTTAACTGTATGATTGGTGCTTGGTGAAAAATGGTTTGATAAGCTGTTAGTCATAGAATCAGGTAATGAGGTATAATTGTTATTTACTAGGAGTGGACCACTAAGAAAATCCAAACCTGATTTGTTTTGTGACTTAATATGAGAATTTAACAACTTCTCATATTGTTGAGATGAAAGTTGAAACTTCTAAAGTTTCATTTTAGTGGATGCATGTTCTGCCATTGATTTTGTTAAGGATGCAGTCAAATGCTCAACTTGTGCCTTTAAATTATAATTTTCTAAAACAAATTATCTAAATCATTTTGTACTTTACCTGATAAAGTTTATGTTCCCTTACATGAGATTCATTTAAAACCATTGTTTCTTTAACTTTATTAGCAAGTTGTCGAGCATGAGTTCTGTATCTTTCAACTTCCTCAATGCAGCTGGATGAACATAACCTTTCCCTTACAAGTACCATCCTGCAGAAAAAAAGGGACTTTGTGCTCCATGTTTTCCATGAGAGCTTTATTCTCTTCTAAAACTTCCTTCTCATATAGGCTCCACTCACAAGTACCATCCTGCAGGATGATCAATCCAGTCTCTTGGTTTTTGCTTAAGCTGGCTGCAGATGTACTTGAAGTTGGTGGGGATGAATTGGTGAGTTGAGGCTGCTTGAATGGCCTTTGATTTGATTGATGTTGTTGTGGTTGGTGATGTTGAGGATGTTGATATTGTTGCTGAGATGTGGATTGTTGGTTGCATTCCCTTGAGAAGTGCCCATAAAGGTTACACTTGAAACATCCCACTTTTGATTTACCAACTCCTATTTTTGTTGTTCTACCTAGAGCAGATAATCTCTTGTTTCTCCACAAGTACATCTTTGCTCTGTAAGCAATCATTGTCATCTGCCATTGCAGATCCATTTCTTCTACTTCATCAGGATGAAGTTCTTCTAGATCTTGCTGGAAAAAAAGAGTTGGGGTCAATTTGCTGCCCAGGTATGCTTGAAAGCTTGAACTGAAAGCTGCAAATGCTGCTTTTTGCTCTTCAGAATCAAGTACTACTATAATTGGTTCTGAACTGTTGTTTCTTTTGTTGTTAGAGGATGATCCCTTAGCAGTTTCATTCTTTCCATCATCCTTTTTCCCTTTTTTTTGTTGCTTGAGTGACTTTGAGTTGATTTAGTTGGTTTTGATGCATAAAAACAACTTTTTCTTCCTCATCACTCACAGCACAAGAAGTCTCATCATCTTCATTTAAAATGAAAGCACTTCCCACACTCTTTGATTCCTTGAATTGATAGGGAGAAATGGTTGCTTTCATGCTCTTGTTTCTTTTTTTCTCATCAAGCTCAAGAGCTTTCACTTCAGCCACCAAGGTGTTAAGCCCGATGGCTTTCAAATCCAGGGTGTTCTTGAACATTGATATTGTCTGCATCGAACTCTCAGGCAGAGCATGGAGCATCTTTTTGTTGAGTTCCTCATTGTCATACTTCAGTTCCAAGATATTCATTTCAGTTACGAACTGCATGAATCTATGTAACTGTTGAGGAACGGATTCACCCTCAATATGATGAAATGTCTCATATTGTGACCTGAGTGTATCCTTTCTGATGCTTTGGATTTCATCACTGCCTTCACACATGGTGTGTAAAATTTTCCACAGTGAATTAGCCGTTTTAAAGGCTTCACACCTTAAGAGAAGATCTTTAGTCAAAGCCATAGTGAGCATACTATAGGTTTTGATATCAATCTTGACCTTCTTGTGTCATCAGGTGATAAATCCTTTAGACTTACGGGCTGATTCTTGTCATTATAATCAGGTCCTAACGTTGGTGGAATGTATGGACCTTCTGTTATGGATGACCATAGATCAGAATTAGTGTAATGTACATGGTTCCTAAAACAGATTTTCCATGTTATGAAGTTAGCCTTGCTCTTTAACTTAGGGGGTTGGTATGCTGATTCAACGGAAGAATTACTCATTTTAGTTAGATGATTGTTTTAACTAAAACAAAAATCCTTTTTTTAATGAACTAATTAATGATCAACTCTTAATTATCAATTAATTATGATGTTAATGCCAAAAGTTAGTTAACCCTTTCAATAAATTCTCAACTAAGTACGAGAGAGAGGATGTTTAATGTTGAAAATTGTTCAAATATGATTGCGCAACTGTTAATAATCAAACAATATCTCAGATCTACGAACTAAAAACTTGTTTTAATGCATATATGAGTTGATCGGGCAATGTAATACTACCCAACTGATCGATATAACAGATTTTAGTGATCGCACCAACTTGTTGATCTCAATATCATAGATAGCTATTGGTTAACTAATTCTGACGTGTGATTAATTGTTTTGCTTAATAACACGATCCAAAAACGAGTCTTAAACTCTCGAGTCGTATGAACAAATCCTAAAACAATTTTTAATAAAAATCAATAGATCTAATCAAAAACTTGATAGATCTAATGATATAAACGATTAATCAAACAAAAACTATTACCGATAGATCAACTAATCTAAATCAATGAGCACTTGGCTCTGATACCACCTGTGAATCCAAGGATCGTCCACGGAATTATCACTGATTGTTGTTAAATTGATCGATTGATATAAAGTTGTTTGACAAAACACAAACACTGAATAACAAAATCAACTAATGAAAAGCAGATAAACGTAAGATGAAGAACAACATAAATGTTTCAAAAGTTTTCCACTAATGATTGTATAATGATTACAATAAACAAAACAAAAGAATGAATGCTATTGCTATTGCTAGTGTTTAATGCTATTTTGATGCATGTATTGTTCTAAGATTGTTTGCGGCTGCTAGGATTTAATCGTAATGATTAGTAGCTGTCACTCACAATCTGTTCAATATAGTTACCTAAAAGTGTGTACCTAGGCCTCGTATTTATAGGCTTAGATATTTACTATTAGGGTAATCAGTAACTTTCTTTCGGAGAAATAAAGTTACTTAGAGAATATCCTGATGTGATATTCTCTGACTAAAGTGAAAGTTGTCCACAGATGTTGACTTGTCACTTTAGTGTTTGACTTAGTTGACTTGATGTACTTAGTGAAGTACATCAAGTGTTGGTCCTCCACAGGAGATTGATCTTCTGTAGATATTGGTCTTCCACAGATGCTCCAGTTGCCTTGGATGATTTTGTTATTGTAAAGCTTCCGCAGGATTCCTACGGAGTCCATACTTCTATTCTTCTAGAATATCTACGGACGAACAGTTTGTTCATCCGTAGATGTTGTTCAACACTTAGCCAATTCAAGGAATTGACTAAGTCTTAATGTTTTTCCTGTAAATATACATATAAAGCAACACATAATAAATGGGTTAACTTATAAACATATATTGCATACATAATGATGGGAGAAGTACAAGAGTTGTTACAATGATTGATTCAAGAACTAAACCTATACAAAATTCTAGACCGAACAAAAGATGTGATTTTTACCGGATAAAGTTTATGTTCCTTTACATGAGATTCATTTAAAACTATTATTTCTTTAACTTTATTGGCAAGTTGTTGAGCATGATTTCTGTACCTCTCAACTTTCTCAATGCAGTCAGATGGACATAACCTATCCCTTACCTCACTTGACATTGGTGGGACTTTATTCTCCATGTTTGCCATAAGAGCTTGATTCTCTTCCAAGACCTCCTTCTCATATATGCTCCAGTCACATGTACCATCCTGCAGAATGATTAATCCAGTCTCTTTGTTCCTGCTTGAGCTGGCTATAGATGTACTTGTGGTTGGTAGGGATGAGTTGGTGAGCTGAGGCTACTTGAATGGCCTTTGATTTCCTTGATGTTGATGTTGCTAATGTTGAGGATGTTGATATTGTTACTGAGATGTGGACTGCTGGTTGCATTCCCTTGAGAAGTGCCCATATAGGTTACACTTGAAATATCTCACGTTAGATTTATCAACTACTATCTTTGTTGTTCTACCTGGAGCAGATAAGCCTTTGTTTCTCTGCAGGTATATCTTCGCCCTATAAGCAATCATTGCCATCTGCATTCCAAATCCATCTCTTCTACTTCATCAGGATGAAGTTCTTTTAGATCTTGTTGGCAAACATGCGCTGGGGTCAAAGTGCTGCCCAGTTATTCTTGGAAACTTTTGTACTTTTTGCTCTTCAGAATCAAGAACCACAGTAATTGGTTTTGAAATTTCGTTGCTTTTGTTGTTTGAGGATGATCCCTTAGCAATTGAAATCTTTCCATCATCCCTTTTCCCTTTTGTTTTGTTACTTTAGTGACTTCGAGTTGATTTAGCTGGTCTTGATGCATAAAAACCAACTTCTTCTTCTTTATCACTCACAACACAAGAACTCTCATCATCTTCAATTGAAATGAACGCACTCCCCACACTCTTTGATTCCTCGAATTGATAGGGAGAAATGGTTGCTTTCACGCACTTGTTTCTTGTTTTCTCATCAAGTTCTAGAGCTTCTACTTTAGCCACCATGTATCAAGCCCAGTGGCTTTCAAATCAATGGTATTTTTGAACATTGATACTATCTGTGTCCAACTCTCAGGTATAGTATGGAGCATCTCTTTATTGAGTTCCTCATTGCCATATTTGAGCTCTAAGATGTTTATTTCAGTCACAAGCTGCATAAATCTATGTAGTTGTCGAGGAACGGATTCACCCTTAATATGATGGAATGTCTCGTATTGGGACCTGAGTGTATCCTTTCTGATGCTTCTTATTTCTTCACTGCCTTCACACAAGGTGTGTAGAAATTTCCACAGTGAATTTGCTGGTTTGTAGACTTCACACCTAATAAGAAGATCTTTAGCCAGAACCGTTGTTAGCATACTATAGGCTTTGATATCAATCTTGACCTTCTTTGCATCATTAGGTGATAAATCCTTTAAACTGATAAGCTGATTATTGTCCTTATAGTCAGGTCCAAGTGCTGGTGGAATGTATGGATCTTCTGTTATAGATGACCATAGATCAGAATCACTATAATTTACATAGTTCCTAAAACGGATTTTCCATGTTTTGAAGTCAGCCTTGTTCTCCAACTTAGGGGGTTGGTAGCCTGATCCAATGACAGGATTACTCATGTTTAATCTATCTGATAATTATTAAAGTGTCAAGTGATCTGTTATACTATGGTGTTCTCACACTCACATAACAATAGCAAATCAGCAATAACACACATATAAAATCAACTAAAACAAAATTTTGTTGTACTAATGTATTTTAAAAATGAGCTAATTGTTGGACCCTGAAAGGATCATACATGCCAATTCAAGTAGTGGATGATGGTTGTTCTACTAAAATCTCCCTAAGTCCAAGAACCAATACGGATGAAGAATCTACATCAACAAAAGAAGACCAAGTGTCGGCTATCCGCATTTGTATATGCGGATGACCAAACAACAAATGCTGACAAGTATTTGTTCTTCCGCATTAACAAATGCGGACAGCCAAACAAATGCTGAAAAAGGAATTACAAATCCGTAATAACTAATACGGATGCTCAGTAACAAATGCGCCAAGTGTGTGTTCATATGCATTTGTCAATGCTGATGATCAAACACTAATGCGATAGAAGAAAAACCAATGTTGATAAAGATCAACACATCCGCATTAGTTAATGCGGATGAACAACAACAAATGCTGATGAAGACCTTTTGTACTTAGACTAGATTATGTATAGGGGTATTTTAGTCTTTTGTAAAGGCTCCTTGTCAGCCTATAAATAGAATAAAAAACCTCGTATGTGTGGTGACTTTTGACTAACGTTAGACAATCAGAATATTCAGTCTTTTGTCCACAAGGTGTTTTGTTACTGTATAGTGCTCAAACCCTAGCATTTATTGTAACCGTTCATCTTAATCAATACAAAGTGCATTTATGAGTATTTCTTGCATTCAATGTTCTGTGATCGTATGATTCCGCAATATAATCACTGACTCAATCATCATATTCGGTCCTTGTTGTTTCACAACAACATAGAACATCATTCTCACACCCAGTCAATTGGTATCAGAGCTTTGGCTCTCGGTTCTTCTTCAGATCTGCATAGATCTAAGCTAAACTTGATTGATCTGGTGATTGAGTTGCTGGTTGAGTGTTCGACTACCTCTATTCAGTATACAAGTTGAATATCTGCTGAAATACTTCAATAGTCACTGTTCATCCATAATCAACCTCAAAAACAAATCTGTGAACAGTTGCTTTAACATAAAATCATA
>BJCO01761194.1:0-13317 GCA_018326465.1 Flaveria floridana | reverse complement strand
ATAAAAGTCAGTGTTGCTGAGTGAGTTCTAGTTTTATAAATAAAATATTTTACTTTCGTTAAAACCTTTCTTTACTTTCATACACGATCATGCATCATACATACATATATAGAGAATATTAGTTTTAACTTTCATTAACATTCATTGTTCACATCATATTCATAGCATGTTTTCATTTCATGCTTTTCGTTAACATTCTCTTACTTTCATTCTCATTCTTTCGTAACGTACTCATTATCATTCTTTTACATTTTTACTTGTTTACTTTCTTTCTTTTTTTCTTTCGTACGTTATGTCATTCTTTTACATTCATATGGATTGATGAACAATACCCCGAATATTGTGCACGAAGCTGATGCTGAACCTGTGGTAATTAAACAATGAACATTGTGTACGAAGCTGATCCAGTCACCTAGGGCTAGTCATCTCTCCCATTCATTCAAACCAATTGGTCCTACCCCGAACATTGTGCATGAAGCTGATGCTGGTCCTGTGGTAATTAAACCACGAACATTGTGCACGAAGCTGATCTAGTCATCTAGGGCATACCAAAGGGCCTTGTCAATCTCAGTGATTAACCCTGTGTGTATCCTTTGGGGTAGCTAACCTGCATCACAGTTGAGCTGACGACAAATGGTCGTGCACCTCCTTTCATTTTGCTTGCAAGCCATTCTTTCGTTCATTACGTTTAACTTTTCATCATTGTTATCTTTCCTTTCGTTACGTTATTCTTTACGTTCTTTCATTCGTTTGTCATACTACGTAAAGTAATAACATAATATATAACGTATTTTATAATATAATATAAATACATTTAATCATCATTAAAAGATAACACGTTATACATACTATACATCATTCATACATTCCATAACCCTAAGTCATTAATCATGCCTATAATGGGTAATTATTGCCCATAAGTCAACTTGGTCAAAATCCTAGACTTTCTTGTTTTTCTGAAATTCCAGAAAATATTCTAAGTGTGTAGGCGCATAGGCACTATTTAGATGTTTATGCCCTGTTCAGACGTTTTGCCACTATGCAGACGTCCGGGCTTTATACTTAGTCATCTTTCACGTAGACGCATCAGCCTATTTAGGCGCATGGGTACTATTCAGGCGTTTGGGCCTACACTTAGTCAATCTAGTCAATAATCTAGACGGTTGGCCACTATTCAGTAGCATGGGCCTGACTTAGACGCATGGTCACTTAGGCGGTTGGGCACTGTTTAGGCGGTTGAGCTTTTGGGCGGTTGGGAACACTTAGAAAATTAAACCGTTGGACGCATGGGTTACTGTTCAGACGTTTGAGCAACTAACGTTTACTAAATTAACATAAATCAGTCCCAAATCATCTTATATCATGGTCTAAACTTCATATTAACATTCTAAGCATCATAACATGTACATATACACATATATATCCCAAATTTGCACCCACCCACATACACATTCACACACACACACATACGGGTGAAAACCCATCTTTCATAAAACAAGTTCACATGCATTTTCCATCTCTAAAATTGTTAAAAACATGTTAAAAAGGACGATTCTAGAACTCACCTTAGCTGTTTACGGGTTTGAACCCTTCTCTTGAGCTTTCTCAGTCATGCTCAACACCTAAAACCCACACGCATACACCACCCGAACATACAATAACACCTTTAAGCATATGACCGAGACTAGAACTATTTATAACATCACAAAACCAAGAATTCTTACCAAAAACTTCGAATTCTCCTGCTTCTTCTACATTTTCTGAGAGTTTTCTGCTCTCTCTCTCTCTAGAACAAAATGGAAGAAGTATGTGCAGACAAGAGTGGGGGGCCATGCCCACTTTTGTACCAACTTTTTAATATTTTGCCTTTTTGCTACTTTTAACCTCTCTACTTGGGTTAACTTACATTTTCTTTCTTTTCCTTTACTTTTATTCCTTTTTTATATCTTTAAAAATAACTGGGTGTTACACTGCCGAGTAGCTTCACCCTCGTACCATCCTCAGTAACAATTACCTGTTAACTGAAAATGTATAAAAGTCAGCGTTGCTGAGTGAGTTCTAGTTTTAAAAGTATTAAAATACCTTGTGTAATGTATATATATAAAAATACTTTTTTTTATAAAAATACATCTCTTGCTCTTGTACGTGAGCACACGTTAACTATATAACAAGGTAATGCTTTCTTTCTTTACTGCATGCCTTTGTTCATTTCGTACTCTTTTAACTTTATCTTTTACTGTCTATGTGGACCAATGAGCAATACCCTAAACTATATGCGTGGGGAAACTGGTGCTGGGTCTCTAGTCTCTCAATAGGCTATGATCTCTTTACACAAGGCTAACCCAGTCACCTAGGGTATGCTGCAAAGGTCTGCCAATCTCAATTGATTGGCCCTGTGTGCATCCTTTGGGGTAGCTAACCCGCATCACAGTTGAGCTAACGACAACATGGTCATGCACCTCCTATATGCTTGCAAGACTTTTTAACATTCTAATTTAGTTCCACTTTTCTTTATCATTACTCTTTCACTTTGTTAAGGATAATACTTGCATTTATGATCATAGGCACACCACATAAGTCACACAATAATAATCACTATGTCTATAGGCACAACTTATAATAATGCAAATATAATAACAATTAAAAACCCTATGTCAAACTTGGGTCAAACTCTAATGATTCTACTTTACTCAAAATTTTAGATTATATTCTAAGTGTCCTAGGCGCATGAGCACTATGTAGGCGCATGAGGCCTGTTTAGGCACATGGACACTATTTGGGCATTTTAACACTTGGACGTTTGGACCATCTCAGACGCATGGGCACTATTTGGACGTTTGGTCCATACTTAGGCGTCTGAGTCTAAATCTTAGACGCATGGGCTACTGTTTAGGCGCATGGGCTTTCACTTAGAATTTCTAAGGCATATTCTAGGCGGTTGGGGTACTCTTTGGGCGGTTGGGCCCTGTTTAGGCGTATGGGCTGACTTAGAACTTTCTAAGGCAAATTTTATGCGTTTTGGGTACTCTTTAGGCGGTTGGGCAATGTTTAGCATATTTTTAACATATTATCAGTCCCAATCATTCTTCTTACATGTTCTAAGCTTAATAATACCATTCTAAGTATAACTAACACATAACAACCATAAAAACATCATCATGCATACCTAGACACCTACGGGTATTCAAATAACTTTTATAAAAATGGTTTTACATACATTTTCAGCCCCAAAAGTGTTAAAACATGTAAAATTACGGGGTCTAGAACTCACCTTATGTAGTGTCCAAGTAAACTCCACTAACTTGAAACCACCGAGAGTTCAGACACCCTAAGCACAACAAACAAACAACCAAGCACATGGAACACATAAATGTCGGTTCTAAGGTTGAAAACCCGACAAAACCGATTCAAAACACCAGAAACACTTACCAAAAACCCGTAATGTTCTTTTTCTTCTTCTTCTAACTGAGAGAAAAAACCCTGCTTTCTTTATTCTTCTTTTGGTCGACCAAAAAACAAGTGTGTAAAAGGTGATATGGGCGGCCATTCCCCATCTATATAAAATATTTGACTTTTTGTACAATTTTACACTTTACCCCATCTACTTTAGCTTATTTTCCCTTTTATGAAATACACTTTTATTTCTCTTTTATTTTGAGAAAGTTTCGGGTATTACAAGTCTACCCCCCTTAAAAAGGTTTTGTCGCCGAAACCTGTCACTCTTCGAATAGTTGTGGGTAATGTTGGCTCATTTCCTCTTCAGTCTCCCACATAGACTCGAAACCCTTCCTGTGCTTTCACTGCACTCGTACAAGTGGAACCACTTTGTTCCTTAGCCTCCTCTCCTTTCAATCGACGATCGTCACTGGTTGCTCTACATAGTTGAGCCGTTCATCCACCTCGATATCCTATAGTCGTACCACCATTTCTTCATCATCTAAGCACTTTCTCATATGAGATACTTGGAATGTGGGATGATTCGGAAAGGTCCTATGTATCTTGGGCTTAGCTTACCTCGTTTCCTGAATCGAATGATCCCCTCCCAAGGTGAGACCTTCAACATAACTTGGTCGCCAACCTTGAACTCTATCGGTCTTCGTCGCTTGTCAGCATACGACTTTTGTCTATCTTTTGCTGCCTTCATAAAGGCTTTGTTCTTTTTCAACTTCTCAGTCATAGCCTCGATCTCCTCGACACCTCCCAGCTCTTTCTACCCAATGTCTCCCCAACATACGTGCGTCCTGCACCTTCTACCGTATAGCATCTCGTATAGTGGCATGCCAATACTAGCATGATAAGTGTTGTTATATGAGAATTCCGCTAACGGTAAGTGATTATCCCAACTTCCTCCAAAGTCGATCACACATGCCCGAAGAATGTCCTCGAGCGTCTGAATCATCCTCTCAGACTATCCGTCCATCTGGGGATGATAAGCCGTGCTACTGTGTAGCCTCGTCCCTATCGCATCATGGAATCTCATCCAAAACTTTGATGTGAATCGGGTGTTCCGATCCGACACGATAGACACCGGCACACCATGACGAGCTACAATTTCTTTAATAAACAGATCTGCCAGTGTTTCGGACGAATACGTCTCGCGGATCGGTAGGAAATGAGCACTCTTGGTTATATGATTAACAATCGCCTAGATGGCATCGTACCCCCTCGCCGTGCGGGGTAACTTCGTAATGAAGTCCATGGTGATGTGCTCCCACTTCCACTCGGCAATATCCAACGGTTGGATCTTCCTGTAGGGTTTCTGATATTCTGCCTCTACTTGCAAGCAAGGCACATACTGACATACTCTACCACATCACGTTTCATACCAGGCCACTAGTGGTCCTTCTTCATGTCCTGATACATCTTGGTGGCACATGATGAATGGAGTATCGAGTCTTATGAGCTTCATCCATGATTCGCCCTCGCAGATTTCCATAACGAGGGATCCACATTCGTCCAAAGCAGGTTCTAAACCTCTCATTCTTTCAGAGTTAAGGCGATCTTCTTTCAGAGTATCGAGTCTTGGTGGCACTAGTGTTTTCTCCCAGTTTCGCGACTAGACCTCTCATTCTTTCAGAGTTAAGGCGATCTTCTTTCAACGTCTCATCTTGAAATTCTTTCACTCGTGTCATCACATCCGAGGTCATCACTAACTGATACGCCTTCACCCGAATTGGCTCGGGTCTCTCTTTTCAGCTCAGTGCATCCGCCACCACGTTGGCCTTGCCCGGATGGTAGTGGATCTCATAGTCATAATCTTTAGTGAGCTCTAACCATCTCCTTTGCCTCATGTTGAGATCCTTTTGCTCAAAGAAGTACTTCAAGCTCTTGTGGTCGGTGAAGATCGTGCAATTCGTACCATATAAGTAGTGCCTCCAAATCTTCAACACGTAAACCATAGCCGCTAACTATAAATCGTGTGTAGGGTAATTGTCTTCGTGGGTCTTCAACTGTCGGGATGCGTAGGCTATCACCCTTCCACGTTGCATTAACACGCAACCTAACCCAGAATAAGAAGCATCTGAATACACCACTAAGTCTTCACTTCCCTTGGGCAATGTCAAGACAGGAGCTTGTGCTAACCTCGTCTTCAACTCCTTAAAAGCACACTCCTGTTCTTGACCCCACATGAACTTCGCATTCTTGCGAGTCAATTTGGTCAAAGGTGAGGCTATCTTGGAGAAGTCTTGGATAAACCTCCTATAGTAGCCTGCCAAACCCAAAAAACTAGGGATCTCGGATGGCGTCTTTGGAGACTTCCATTGCATCACTGCCTCAACCTTTGCCGGGTCTACCATGATTCCTTCAGCATTAATGACATGACCCAAAAATTGAACCTCGCGCAACCAAAAAGCACACTTGGAGAATTTAGTATACACCTTCTCTCTCCTAAGTGTCTCCAATACCTCACGTATGTGGTCGGCATGTTCTTCCTCACTCTTAGAATAAATCAGGATATCATCAATGAACACTATCATTGATTTGCCTAACATTGGCCGACACACTCGGTTCATCAAGTCCATAAAGGCAACTGGCACGTTAGTTAATCCAAAAGACATAACGAGGAACTCGTAGTGTCCATAACGCGTACGAAAAGCTATCTTAGGAACGTCTTGCTCCTTCACCTTTAATTGATGGTAGCTAGATCGAATGTCTATCCTCGAGAACCAACTGGCAGCTTGGAGCTGATCGAACAAGTCATCAATCCTCGATAACGGATACCGTTTCTTCACCGTCAACTTGTTCAGCTCTCGATAGTCGATGCACATTCGCATACTACCGTCCTTCTTTTTCACGAGTAGGACCAGTGCATCCCATGTGGAGATACTCAGTCGAATGGATCCCTTATCCATTAACTCCCGCAATTGGTCCATGAGTTCCTTCATCTCAGTCGGAGCTAATCGATATGGTGTTTTGGCAACGGGTTGAGCACTGGGTATCAAATCTATATGGAACTCAATTTCGTGATCCGGTGGCACGTCGGGTAAGTCTTACGGGAATACGTCCGGAAAGTCACACACCACTGGTACATCGGGTAATTGTGGTACCGATGCATCCACATCCTTTACATAGGCCAGATAGGCACTACATCCACATCTCACGCACTTCCCTGCCATCGCCATCGAAATTACCTTCGGGATCGTAGTAACGCGATCTCTATAAATCGTCACCAAACTTCCATCGAGCGCAAGTAGTCGAATCATCTTCTTGTGACATACGATGTTCGCTTCGTAGGTTGCTAACAAATCCATCCCTAGTACTACATCAAATCCACCTAGGGGCATCACATGTAACTTAGCAGCAAACCTATGACCCTCTAGTTCTATGGCACGGTCCTCTATCACATCAGTAATTCTAGTGGACTTACCAATAGTAGTTTCTACATCAAATGGATCGGTAATACTTCTACTACTAGCAGACAACTTAGCACAAAAATTAGTAGAAATAAAACTCCTACTAGCACCAGAATCAAATAATACAGAGGCACAAGTTTGATTTACTAGAAACATACCTGACACGATATCGGGATCCGCTTTGGCCTCTTCCCGGGTCATGGTGTAAGCTCTAGAACATTCCTTCTGTCCTCCTTCCTCCGGCTTCTTCTTCGCCCCAGAGCTCTCCGCTCTCGGCTTCTTGCAGTCTTTGGTCGCGTGGCCCTCCTCGCCACAGTTATAACACTTCAGCACCCTACAGTCTCTAGCGATGTGGCAAGGCTTGCCACACCTGAAGCATACATTCAAACCCAACCTAAACTCGTCGGTATGCTCCCTTCCACATTTGCCACACTTCTTCAGCCCTGAGCTTGACGACACCCTACGGTCGTCCACCTTCATTCTCTTGTTGTTTAGCGTGAAACCACCACACCCAAACCTCTTCCCATTCTAGCTTTTATCACCACCACTCGTCTTCTTCCCCTCCACCACAGTCTCCTCTCGCTCATCGTATAACCTGCCCGCCAAGTCCACCACCGATCGAAAGGTACCTGGCTGAGCAGCAATCAGATGCCTGCAAATATCAGCCGATAGTCCCTGGATGTACCTCTTGATCTTCCTTGACACCAGCGTCACTTGATCCGGTACCAGCCTCGCCATTTCTCTAAATTTGGTGGTATACTGCTGTGGGTCATGGTTCCCGCCTCAAGTTGTAAGGACTCCCTCTCGATCCTGTCGAGCTCCCTATGAGGACAAAATTCCTTGATCACTAGCTGCTTCATCTCCTTCCATTGCATCTTCCCGATGGCTATGGCACCCTCAGCTTGGACAATATTATCCCACCAACACCACGTTGAGTCAACAAAAGAGTGAGTCGTGAACTTCACCTTTTGGTCTTCGCAACACTCACTGATTTCTAATACCGCCTCCATCTCCCTTACCCAGCAGTGAGCAGCAGCAACATTGCCATTACCATCGAAGGTCGGGGGCTTGCACCTTTGGAATGCCCTATAACTGCACCCCTTGGTCGTCACCCCCACTAAATCGTTCTCCTCCTCATCGGACAACACGGTCTCAGGCTCTGGTCGTTCCTCCTGCCCTTTGCTTCCCTTGCTCATGGATCCCTTCCAATTATCCTTCTCCTTTCTCTCCTCGCTCCTCACAGCCCTGATGACTTCGGTCACCGCAGACGGTAAGACTGTCTGCATGACCTGGTGCACTTCATCAGCAATCGCCTCCCTAACTAAGGCATTCAGGCTAGCATTCTCATTCTCCTCACTTCGGTGATGAACCTCAGGGTTCTCATGAGTCATCTCAGTAGCCTTAGCACTACTCCTAGTCACACATGCCCAACCTCTGCCTCTAGAAGCCTTGGAAGATTTTGGTCCAGTCATTCCCTAAACGCTATAAGACTTAAACACTAACACAGTCATTCAAGGCAATTGCTGAGTTTCTGTTGAGTATAGTAAGTCCCTAATTATAGTGGTCAGTTGGGATTAGCCACTTACTTTACTCTTCACACCTCAAGCATTTCCTATCCTGGCTACATCAGTATCTAAATCTACTAAGAACACATAAGTCAAATAGCACACGCACATAATACTGAATAACTTTAAGGAAAGAAATACCTGATGGCACATAGCTACTCGGGCTGACATCCCTCTATTTGTCCCAATTTCAGTTTAAGTTTAGGTTTTTTAAAAAATAATTTACCCAATTCACTTAAACTATGGCTCTGATACCAACTTGTAAGGCCCCGCTCCCGTGCACCTCACAGTTAGTCATTCATTGCACATAAAACATATTAATATACATTTCATAAAATAAACAGCGGAATTATGTTAGCAAAAGCCATCCTCCATTATTAAAAGATACTGTTGTTAAGCAATACAATAATGTTCAAGTTACAAAAGATTGTTTAATTGCATTACAAAATAACAATATCATAACACAGGAATGGATGTCAGTCTTTTCCTTGCCGAGTAGCTTCACCCTCGTACCATCCTCAGCAACAATTACCTACCAACTGAAAATATATAATAGTTAGCGTTGTTGAGTGAGTTCTAGTTTTAGAAGTATTAAAATACCTTGTGTAACGTATATATATGAAAATACTATTTTTATAAAAATACATCTCTTACTCTTGTACATGAGCACGCATTAACTATATAACAAGGTAATGCTTTCTTTCTTTACTACATGCCTTTGTTCATTTTGTACTCTTTTAACTTTATGTTTCACTGTCTATGTGGACCAATGAGCAATACCCTAAACTATATGTGTGGGGAAACTGGTGCTGGGCCTCTGGTCTCTCAATGGGCTATGATCTCTGTACACAAGGCTCACCCAGTCACCTAGGGTATGCTGCAAAGGTCCGCCAATCTTAATTGAATGGCCCTGTGTGCATCCTTTGGGGTAGCTAACCCGCATCACAGTTGAGCTAACGACAATATGGTCGTGCACCTCCTATATGCTTGCAAGAATTTTTTACATTTTAATTATGTCCCACTTCTCTTTATCATTACTCTTTCACTTTGTTAAGGATAATACTTGCATTTATGATCATAGGCACATCACATAAGTCACACAATAATAATCACTATGACCATAGGCACAACTTATAATAATGTAAATATAATAGCAATTAAAAACCCTAAGTCAAACTTGGGTTAAACTCTAATGATTCTGCTTTACTCAAAATTTCAGAAAATATTCTAAGTGTCCTAGGCGCATGAGCACTATGCAGTTCATGAGGCCTGTTTAGGCGCATGAGCACTATTTGGGCATTTTAACACTTAGGCGTTTGGACGATCTCAGACGCATGGGCACTATTTGGACATTTGGTCCATACTTAGGCGTCTGTGTCTAAATCTTAGATGCATGGGCTACTATTCAGGCGCATGGGCTTTCACTTAAAATTTCTAAGGCATATTCTAGGCTGTTGGGGCACTGTTTGGGTGGTTGGGCCCTGTTTAGTCGTATGGGCTGACTTAGAACTTTTTAAGGCAAATTTTAGGCGGTTGGGGTACTGTCTAGGCGGTTGGGGAACCTGTTTAGCATATTCTTAACATATTATCAGTCCCAATCATTCTTCTTACATTACCTAAGCTTAATAATACCATTCTAAGTATAACTAACACATAACAACCATAAAAAGATCATCATGCATACCTAGATACATAGGGGTATTCAAACAACTTTTATAAAAATGGTTTTACATATATTTTCAGCCCCAAAAGTGTTAAAACATGTAAAATTATGGGGTCTAGAACTCACCTTATGTAGTGTCCAAGTAAACTCCACTAACTTGAAATCACCAAGAGTTCAGACACCCAAAGCACAATCAAACAAACAACCAAGCACAAGGAACACATAAAAGTCGGTTCTAAGGTTGAAAACCCGATAAAACCGAGTCAAAACACAAGAAAGACTTACCAAAAACCCGAAATCTTCTTCTTCTTCTTCTAACCGAGAGAAAAAACCCTGCTTTCTTTCTTCTTCTTTTGGTCGACCAAAACGCAGGTGTGTAAAAGATGATATGGGCGGCCATTCCCCATATACGTAAAATATTTGACTTTTTGTACTATTTTACACTTTACCCCCTTTACTTTAGCTTCTTTTCTATTTTATGAAATACACTTTTATTTCCCTTTTATTTTGACAAAGTTTCGGGTGTTACAATACTTCCCATATATATATATATATACATATAGATATAGATATATATACATATATATACATATATTTACATATATACATACACATATATACACACACACACACATATATATATATAGAGAGAGAGAGGTACATATATATACATATATTTACATATATACATACATATATATACACACACACACATATATATATATAGAGAGAGAGAGGTAGGATGTAAGGCCCCGTTCCCGGGACGCACACAGCTGGTCGTCTTCGCACTTAAAACATATCATTATATAATCTTTACTAAAATCATGCAGCGGAAACTTTTAAATCAATCATTTCATTTCCTTTACACTTTTGCAAAGTAATACAACATTCATTACAAAATATCGTTTGTTTGCATTACAATACAAAAGCGTTAAACAAAAGAATGCCATCCCAAAAGAGCTTAGTAGCCGCCTTGTGCCATCCTTAGCAACCTTACCTGCTAACTGGAAACACATAAAAAGGTCAGCGTTGCTGAGTGAGTTCTAGTTTTATAATAAAACATACTTTACTTTCATTAAAGCCGTTTCTATTACTTTTATGCTATCACACATCATACGTACACATATATAATATCATTATTATCTTTATCATTCATTATCTATGTTTCTATATAGATCTTGTCACACTTTAGCCTCTTCACGGCACGCAACCATGATTACGGAGGTCGAGTGGCAAGGATCCCGTTCCATACTTTATCATTATGTTTCTTCCGTTCATTACTTCCATTCGTTCATTCTTTAACTTTCATTCATTCATCGTATGTCTTTAACTTTCTTACTCTTTCATCTTTACCTCTTTTCTTTCCATCACCCATAAACCTTACCTTTCTGTATCGTGGTACTGGACCTAGGCCTATCATAGACCTTCTATAACGGTGCATCGCACCTCTTGGCCACAGTACCTAAGGTAAAGTTTAGGGGTAATATCACTATATACAATACCTTTCTGTTCGTGGTGCTAGACCTAGTGCTATAATAGACCTTCTATATCGGCGCACCGCACCCTGCTCGCCACAGCACCAGAGTTTAAGTGTACGATTGCCGCAGGCAATATCCTTCTGTATCGTGGTACTGGATCTAGGCCTATCATAGACCTTCTATATCGGCGCACCGCACCCTCCAGGCCACAGTACCTAGGATATGCAATGACGGTTCTATACAATGGTTGATCCGAGTGTCAGGATTTTACCCTCTTCGTAGCACACAACCACGATTACTGAGGTCACAAGACAAGGATTCCATTTCGAGTCTGTTGCAACAACAAGGTTGCTCACCTCCTGTATTTGCCTGTAAGCCTTTATTACTCTCATTTATTATTAATGCATGCATTCATTCATCATGTTCCTCTTTCGTTATCTTTCACTTTACGTTGCGTAATACTTTCATTTCGTTCGTTAACATAACACATAAAGTCACAGGGAAGATAAACATACACTATAATAAGGAACATCAACATACACTATTGCATTACTATATAAGGCATCATCATGCATACATAACATACAACATACACAAACATGCACATCATCATCATCATGCCCTACATGACTTCTACGATCCTAACGGTCATCTTACATGTACCTACGGGAACTTCCATGTCAAAACTTATATCAGTACTTTTCCCCGAAAGTCAGTACTTTTACTATGTTCTTCCTCGGGTACAACAGCCCTATTTGGGCGTATGGGCACCCTTCAGTCGCACGGCCTTCATGCGACTGAACATCATGTGATTGGACCTATAAGGTTGAACACCTATGCGAATGAACACCGAATCGTGCGAATGAACTCTCAATCGTAGGAATGGACACCATGCGAATGGACCTCATACGAATAGACCTTATGCATATGGACCTCATGCGAATGGACCTCATGCAAATGAGCACCTATGCGACTGGGCTCTCAGTCGCATGACTCCCCATGTGACTGGAACCCTAGTCGTGTGACTGAACCTCAATCATGCGACTGAACCCCAATCGCCCTCCAGTCGGCCGTATGGCCTCCAGTCGGTCGCCCAGCCCTAACTGGTGCAGAATGCAGTCATCCTGAACTCAATATGCCATTTTCGACCTCCAACCTCATCCAAACCCATTCTAAGCCCAAATCAACCATCCTAAACCTTAGGAATGCATACTATAACACCATTCAAGCACACACAAGCCCAAGAACATACTCCAAACGCATCATATTCAAACACACCCAAATGGGTCAAACACACACACATACAAAAACGGGTTTACTATGTGTTCTAGCCCTAAATCAGTTGAAAACGAGTAAAATAGGGGTCCTAGAACTCACATAAACAAGAAGAAGAAGAGCTTTGTTTTGACTCGCTACACGACGATTTCCAAGCCCGAATCAACCAGAATCAACCCTTTTCTCCCTTTTCTCTCTTCTTTCTCTCTTCTTTCTCTCTTGTGCTAAAATATGGGTGTGGGGAGAGGGTAAAGGGCTGCCCTCTCCCTTAATATGTCCCTATTTGCCCAACTTTCATGCGTTGGCGAGTTTGGTCCCCCGAATTTGGACTTTATTTCTTTTCTTCTTTCGTCGTCTTCAAAATAGATAAATAACCGGGTGTTACAAGTCCACCCCCCTTATATAGGTTTCGTCCCCGAAACCTGTTATTCCTCGAACAAACGCGGGTAATGATGTCTCATTTCTTCTTCGGTCTCCCACGT